>CM027085.1:173592-233592 GCA_015343265.1 Pao palembangensis
ACAGCTTTATTCCAGGTTAGTACAGCTTTATTCCAGGTTAGAACAGCTTTATTCCAGTCTTCCTGGGGTTAGAACAGCTTTATTCCAGGTTAGAACAGCTTTATTCCGGTCCTCTAGGGTGGGGTTAGGGGTGGGACAGTGGACAGCTGCTCTGTCCGTCCTGGTTGGACGGATGGTGAGTGTGCAGGTCTGGGTCCGGGTGGAGGCGTGTTTAGCAGCAGGCGTGACCCTCAGCCGGGGTCAGACGTGACGCGGCTCCTGGTCTCTAGCAGCTCCTCGTCCCTGGTCCACGTGTCTGAGGACGTGGTTCGAGCCAAAGAGATCATCGCTCACATCAACACGCTGAAGACGCAGGTGGGCTACTACACGGAGCGGCTGTCGCGCGCTGCCAAGGACGGCTCGGCCAGCGGGCTGGAGAGCGCCCTGGCCACCCTGGCTGATAAGGTAGTCCACACCTGGACCTGCTTCTCCACCAGCTTCTCCTCTCTCTGCCTCTCAGCGCTCCTCCTCTGCTCCTCCTCAGGCGCGTCAGCTGGTCACCGTTTGCGACTGCAAGTTGATGGCCTCGGCCATCCAGGCCCTGAACGCAGCCAGGCCAGACTTCATCGCCTCCAGAGCGTCTCCCTCCGCAGACTGGGATCAAGTAGTCCTGCGGAATGACCAGGACACACTGCTGGCCAGGTGGAGCGGCCAGAGGCGCTCCTCCGGAGAGGCTGGCTGGCAGGAGGAGGAGGAGGAGGAGGAGTGGGTAGGTCAGGCAGAAGCCACAGGCTCCGTATGCTTCATGCCAACGCTAACCCAACGCTAACCCATCGCTAACCCATCGCTAACCCAACCCTAACCCAACGCTAACCCATCGCTAACCCATCGCTAACCCAACCCTAACCCAACCCTAACTGTTGCAAATTTGGGGTCCGGGCGTGTTCGTCAAAGGAACTCACAGGAAACCAGAACTAGCAAGCAAGATTTATTCTGCACAATCGACTGTGGTCTCTCTGCAACTCTGTGGCAACTCACACAGACCCGCGGGGGGCAGAAGAGCATCTCTTCCTCCGCGCACAGGCCTCTTGAACATTCGGCGTATCTGCTAATTACGTGAGAACTATGCAGCTTTGATGCAAGACGCCTGATCGGCGCCGCTGTGTATGGTCTATCGCGAGTGATCCACGGCTCCGTACGTGATGGTCCTTGGCGAAGTAAGATATGCGTGGGACACGTAGACACAGGACAGAAAAATAAAGCCTTATATGATTACATGTACATCAACAATAGAACAAATGTTCATTCTGCTACATAACCCAACCCTAACCCAACCCTAACCTAGCGCTAACCCAACCCTAACCCAACCCTAACCCAACGCTAACCCAACCCTAACCTAGCGCTAACCCAACCCTAACCCAATGCTAACCCAATGCTAACCCAGTGCTAACCCAACCCTAACCCAACGCTAACCCAACCCTAACCTAGCGCTAACCCAAGCCTAACCCAATGCTAACCCAACGCTAACTCAACCCTAACCCATCGCTAACCCAACCCTAACCCAACGCTAACCCAACCCTAACCCAATGCTAACCCAGTGCTAACCCAACCCTAACCCAGCGCTAACCCATCGCTAACCCAATGCTAACCCAATGCTAACCCAACGCTAACTCAACCCTAACCCATCGCTAACCCAACACTAACCCAACCCTAACCCAACCCTAACCCAACCCTAACCCAATGCTAATCCAATGCTAACCCAACGCTAACCCAACGCTAACTCAACCCTAACCCATCGCTAACCCAACCCTAACCCAACGCTAACCCAACCCTAACCCAACCCTAACCCAATGCTAACCCAGTGCTAACTCAACGCTAACTCAACCCTAACCCATCGCTAACCCAACCCTAACCCAACGCTAACCCAGCGCTAACCCAACGCTAACCCAACGCTAACTCAACCCTAACCCATCGCTAACCCAACCCTAACCCAATGCTAACCCAGTGCTAACCCAACGCTAACTCAACCCTAACCCATCGCTAACCCAACCCTAACCCAATGCTAACCCAGTGCTAACCCAGTGCTAACCCAACGCTAACTCAACCCTAACCCATCGCTAACCCAACCCTAACCCAACCCTAACCCAGTGCTAACCCAATGCTAACCCTGCTCTTTCAGGAGAAGCTCTGGATGAACGTGGAGAAATCTCTGGAGTGTCTCATCCAGCTGGTGGACAAGCTGCTTCAGAAGAGCAGAAGGTCCAGCAGCAGAGGTCCCGAGGATCCCCAGAGGGACCTGCAGGACAGGAAGAAGGGTAGAGCTTCACCTTTGCTGCTTCCTGCTGCTCGTGTTTGGGCTCCAGCTTTTCAGGGTGAAACCGTTCTGTTCTTGGCTGTGTGAAGGTGAGGGGAAAAGTCGAGCTTTCTGGATCAACCCAGGAGGGTTATCAGAGGATTCTCCAGCAGCATCTTCATCTTCATCATCACCATCGCTACCTGGGCCATCCGCTCCTGCTCTGCCTGCATGTCCCTGTCCTCAGCAACATCCCTGTATGTCTGCTCCTTCTCAGCGGTGACCTTTTCTTTGTACTAGCGCAGCACCATGTGCTGCCCCCTGTCTGTGTGGAGGCCGTACTGCAGCGCTGCTGATGGATGTGTGACGGTGTTCCCGGCTCACTGGTTTGTGTGTGTGCTGCGCTAACTCTGCTGCTAACGTTGCATGTTGCTCCTCCATCCCATCCTCCAGGTGGAAGCCCCGCCACTGAGGAGGCGTATCCAGGTAAGCCCCCCTCGCCCACGCCTCCTCCTCCTCCTCCTCCGTCTGGGGTGATGTGGCTGTGCTTGATGGGTGCTGAGCTCAGGGTCACCTGTGTGACGGGAGCCGCCTGTGTTTGCAGGTGAGTGGAGCGAAGCCTTGTACCCCCTCCTCACCACCCTCAGCCAGTGTGTCGCCATGATGAGCGACACCGCCAAGAGCGCAATGGTCTTCCTGCTGATGCAGGACTCCGCCCCCACCATCGCCACCGAGCTGTCGCTGCAGTATCGCCGCGACGTCGTCTTCTGTCAGGCTGTGTGTAACACACACACACACACGTTTCTTTCACCTCATTGATCAGCTCTGACCTCGACTTTCAGTAATATCAGCATCAATAATGAAACTGATTTTGCTTTGAAGTTGACCTCTTTGATCTGTGGCTTCATCATCAAACTGAGGAGCTGTCTGCAAGACGCTGGATTTCTGCAGCAGCTCTGCACCATCGGACTGCTGGCTCAGTTTGAGTCCCTGCTCAGCACCTACGGTACACACACACACACTCACACACACACACACACACCCTCTCTCACACACTCAGCAGTGTGCTCGTGTCTGGCGTGTGTAGGTGAGGAGCTGTCCATGCTGGAGGACATGAGTGTGGCCGTTATGGATCTTCGTAAGGTCACCTTCAAGGTGGGTTGTGCTGTGCTCCTGCGTCTCACTGATCTCCTGGTCCTCTCGTCCGTGGTCGGCGTGCTCTCGTTCCCCTGGAAGACTCTTCCTGGAGTGCGTCTGAAGGAGCTCAGGCTTTGATCCTGCTGATGAAAGAACTCTTTGATCTTTCCGTGGCCTTGATCAGTGCTGAAGGTCTGCTCGTGCTTCAGCGTTCCTCCCTCTGCCTGGCTTCCAGGTCACCCAGGCGTGTGGACGCTCCGCCCCCGACCTGCTGCCCACCATCACGGGCAACCGGGCCGGGATCAACGTGCTGGTGCCGCTGCCAGGAAGCATGTTTGAGGCTCTGCCCCGGCAGATCCAGAGCGGGATGCTGCTGCGGGTCCAGCCGCTGCTCTTCAACGTGGGCATCAACGAGCAGCAGACGCTGGCCGAGAGGTGAGCGCGCCCCTGGGCCGCGCACGTGCACCGGCACGTGGCTGCTCCCTACCTGCTGCAGTCAGGCCACCATACACTGGTGCACAGCTGGTGACTGGACCGGGCTAGAACCGGGCTAGAACCGGGATGGCTGGGGTTAGAACCAGGATGGCTGGGGTTAGAACCAGGTTAGAACAGGGTTAGAACCAGGATGGCTGGGGTTAGAACCAGGTTAGAACCAGGTTAGAACAGGGTTAGAACCAGGATGGCTGGGGTTAGAACCAGGTTAGAACCAGGTTAGAACAGGGTTAGAACAGGGTTAGAACCGGGTTAGAACAGGGTTAGAATCAGGCTGGCTCAGGTTAGAACCAGGTTAAAACCAGGTTAGAACCAGGATGGCTGGGGTTAGAACCAGGATGGCTGGGGTTAGAACCAGGTTAGAACCAGGATGGCTGGGGATAGAACCAGGTTAAAACCAGGTTAGAACCAGGATGGCTGGGGTTAGAACCAGGATGGCTGGGGTTAGAACCAGGTTAGAACAGGGTTAGAACCAGGATGGCTGGGGTTAGAACCAGGTTAGAACAGGGTTAAAACCAGGTTAGAACCAGGATGGCTGGGGTTAGAACCAGGTTAGAACCAGGTTAGAACAGGGTTAGAACCAGGCTGGCTCAGGTTAGAACCAGGTTAGAACAGGGTTAGAACCAGGATGGCTCAGGGATTATGTCTATGGAAGTCATCACAAAGGTAGTTGTCCAAACACGTATCTGATGTGTGTGTGTGTCTGACCTGTGTGTGTGTGTACCTGTGTGTGTGTGTCTGACCTGTGTGTGTGTGTATCTGACCTGTGTGTGTGTGTCTGACCTGTGTGTGTGTGTCTGACCTGTGTGTGTGTGTATCTGACCTGTGTGTGTATCTGACCGGTGTGTGTATCTGACCTGTGTGTGTGTATCTGACCGGTGTGTGTATCTGACCTGTGTGTATCTGACCTGTGTGTGTGTGTATCTGACCGGTGTGTGTATCTGACCGGTGTGTATCTGACCTGTGTGTGTGTATCTAACCTGTGTGTATCTGACCTGTGTGTGTATCTGACCTGTGTGTGTATCTGACCTGTGTGTGTGTGTATCTGACCGGTGTGTGTGTGTATCTGACCGGTGTGTGTATCTGACCTGTGTGTATCTGACTCAGTGTATCTGACCTGTGTGTGTGTATCTGACCTGTGTGTGTATCTGACCTGTGTGTGTGTATCTGACCGGTGTGTGTATCTGACCTGTGTGTGTGTCTGACCGGTGTGTGTGTGTCTGACCAGTGTGTGTATCTGACCTGTGTGTGTGTCTGACCAGTGTGTGTATCTGACCTGTGTGTGTGTCTGACCAGTGTGTGTATCTGACCTGTGTGTGTGTCTGACCGGTGTGTGTATCTGATCTGTGTGTGTGTATCTGACGAAGGCATTCGACCGGTGTGTGTGTGCATCTTGACCGGTGTGTGTGTATCTGACCTGTGTGTGTATCTGACCGGTGTGTGTGTATCTGACCTGTGTGTGTGTATCTGACCTGTGTGTGTATCTGACCTGTGTGTGTATCTGACCTGTGTGTGTATCTGACCTGTGTGTGTGTGTATCTGACCTAGTGTGTGTATCTGACCGTGTGTGTGTGTATCTGACCGTGTGTGTGTATCTGACCTGTGTGTGTATCTGACCTGTGTGTGTGTCTGACCAGTGTGTGTATCTGACCGGTGTGTGTATCTGACCGGTGTGTGTATCTGACCTGTGTGTGTATCTGACCTGTGTGTGTAAGGTCTGACCGGTGTGTGTGCAGGTTCGCACACGTCTGCAGGAGCTGCTGAACGTGACAGCTTGTCTGGCTGAACTCTACTATCAGCAGTTTCAGAGGTGCTGCCAGCAGACTGTGAGTCTGGCGCAGGAGTCTGACCTCCCACTGGTGCTGGTGGGCGGGTCTGCTGCCATGGTGACGAGACCTGCTTTCAGGCCTCTCGCACCTCGCCCCAGACCTGCCTCTCCAGAGCTGCTCCGCTCCTGGGCCAGAACGTCCAAGCCAGGAAGAACAAGAACGTGGACGCATGTGGCAGGCAGCCGAAACCTGCCTCTGATTGATGAGTGGCTAATGATTAGTGATGAGTGGCTAATGATTAGTGATGAATGATTAGTGATTAATGATTAGTGATTAATGATTAGTGATGAGTGGCTAATGATTAGTGATGAGTGGCTAATGATTAGTGATTAGTGGCTAATGATTAGTGATTAATGATTAGTGATGAGTGGCTAATGATTAGTGATGAGTGGCTACTGATTAGTGATTAATGATTAGTGATGAGTGGCTAATGATTAGTGATGAGTGGCTAATGATTAGTGATTAATGATTAGTGATTAATGATTAGTGGCTAATGATTAGTGATGAGTGGCTAATGATTAGTGATGAGTGGCTAATGATTAGTGATTAATGATTAGTGATTAATGACTGATTAGTGATTAATGACTAGTGATCAGTGAGTGATCAGTGAGTGATTAGTGATCAATGACTGATTAGTGAGTGATTAGTGATCAATGACTGATTAGTGACTGATTAGTGATTAATGATTAGTGACTGATTAGTGATCGGCTGCAGCTCAGGAGCCGTGGCTCTGGGGCCCGGGTCAGGACTCTGGGGTTGGGTGGTCCTCTCAGTGGGCTCCAGAGCTGGGTCCAGGGCCTCTGGAATCCACGTCCCGGTCTGAACTCGCGGTCTGTGATCGGCTGCTCAGGTCTGTCGGAGACTCAACGGGGTTCGTCTTACCAGCTGCAAAAGCGCCAAAGACCGCACGGCCATGTCGGTGACCCTGGAGCAGCTCTGATCCTGCAGCACGAGCACGCGCGTCGCAGGTCTTCACGCCGGCGGCCCTGACTGCAGCGCGAGTGGGTGGTGCTGACGCTGCGGCGCGGCAGCGCCAACACCTGGAGCTCGGCTCCTCCTGCTGTTTGATGTACTGGCCTGGTGTGGCCACTGGGGGCAGCAGACGTTTGCTGCTGGACCAGCTGGTGACGCTGAGCTGGCCTGTCCTCGTCTTTAAAGCGCTGTTGGACGCGGTCCTACAGGACCGCGTCCCTGCTGGGACGGGTCAGCTGATGCTCTGACGTCACGGATGTGATGTTTGTGAAGCTTCCTCATCTTCACCTCTGCTGCCACATCCTCCATCCTGGTGTCCTGAGGGTCCACAGGAGCCGCCTCTGGGCGGCTGGTTTCCTCCTGTCTTCTTCTCTTTTCCTGGTCTTCATCTCCATCCTGGTGCTTCTAGTTACTCTACTGACTGTCTGCTCCTGCTGCTGCCTCTTCCTTTAATCTTCTACTCTTTTTCCTCCCCTCTTCTTCTCCTCTTTGCTTTCCTCCCCTCCCTCCCCTCCCTACCCTCTTTCTCCCCTGCTCCCTCTCCTCCTACCCCTCCTCCCACCCCTCCTCCTCCTCTCTCCCCTCCTCCCTCTCTCCTCCTCCCTCTCTCCCCCTCCCCTCCCTCTCCTCCTCCCCTCTCCCCGCCTCCCCTCCCCCTCCCCACCCCTCTCTCCTCCTCCCCTCTCCCTCCTCCCCTCCCCCCACCCCTCTCCTCCTCCCCTCTCCCCTCCCCTCCCTCCTCCCCTCTCTCCCCTCCTCCCCTCCCCACCCCTCTCCTTCCTCCCTCTCTCCCCTCTCCCCCCCTCCCCTCCCCTCTCCCCCTCCTCCCACCCCTCTCTCCTCCCCACACCCCTCCCCCACCCCCCTCTCTCCCCCTACCCCATCCCCTCCTCCCCTCCCCTCCCCTCCTCCTCCCCACCCCTACCCCCCCACCCCTCTCCTCCCCTCCCACACCCGCCCCTCCCTCCCCTCTCCCTCTCCCCTCCTCCTCCCCACCCCCAAATTCCCTCTCTCTCCTACCCCCACCCACCTTCTCCTCCTCCCCACCCCTCTCCTCCCACCCCACCCCTCTCTCCTCCTCCCTCTCCCCCTCCCCCTCCCTCTCCCCTCCCTCTCCTCCCCCACCCCCACCCCTCCTCCCCTCCTCCCCCCTCTCCTCCTCCCTCCCCTCCCTCTCCCCTCCCCACCCCACCCCTCTCCTCCTCCCTCTCCTCCTCCCCTCTCCCACCCCTCCCCAAGTACCCCCACCCCTCTCCTCCCCCCACCCCACCCTCTCTCCCTCCCTCCCTCTCTCCTCCTCCCCTCTCCCCCTCTCTCCTCCCCACCCCACCCCTCTCTCCTCCCCTCCCCCCTCCTCCTCCCTCTCCTCTCCACCCCTCCCACCCCACCCCCTCTCCTCCCCCCACCCCTCTCTCTCCTCCTCCTCTTCTCCTCCTCCCCTGGCACCCTCACCCCCCTCTCTCTCCTCCTCCTCCCTCTCCTCCCCACCCCCACCCCTCTCTGCCCTCCTCCCCTCTCCTCTCCCCCCTCTCCTCCTCCCCACCCCACCCCTCTCCCTACCCCCACCCACCTCTCCTCCCCTCCCCACCCCCCCCTCTCTCCCCTCCCCTCCTCCTCCCTCCCCACCCCCCACCCCTCTCTCCTCCTCCCCTCTCCTCCCACCCCCACCCCTCTCTCCTCCTCCCCTCTCTCCTCCTCCCCCTCCCCTCTTCTCCTCCTCCTCCTCCACCCTCTCCTACCCCCACCCACCTCTCCTCCCCTCCCCACCCCTCTTCTCTCCTCCTCCCCTCTCTCCTCCTCTCCCCTCCCCTCTCCTCCCCCCCACCCCCACCCCTCCAGTAACGGGACCAGGGAGGGGCTCCAGCAGAAGAACCAGAGCGGGCTGCTGCCCCTGCGGGAGCTGCGTGTGGAGCCCGGGCTGCTCTACTCTCTGCCCCTGCTGGCCCTCAGCCCCAGCCTGCTGCTGCTCTGGCTCTTCTTCAGCCTGGCCGTCCTCCTGGCCAGACTGCGCTGCAGCTGAGCTCCGAGCGCCTCTGCTGGACGCCTGCGGGACTGCAGCTCTCCGTCAGGGCGGAGCGCTTCCCAACGTGCTCCTTCTGACGCTTCTGCGCTTTCGTCTGAAAATCGCTTCCGCTCCAGCTTGAAGCCGGTCAGAGCCGAGCTGAGTTCCTGCTCTTCGTCATCATCAGGATCACCTGGAGAACAGCTTCAGCCTGACCCAGTCCGGCCTCCAGCCTTCCATTAGGGTGACTGGTTGGCCCGTGGGAAGCCTAGGAGGTGGGCTCAGACTGGCCCAGGCAGAGCCCAGCAGCACTGTGGCTTCTTGCTAACTGTTACCGGCTGTTTCCTCGTTTCCTGGACCTCAGAGGCTCCTTCAGATGTTCCTCATCTGACTTCTGGGACAAACTTGTCTTTGTCTTCCTGGCGGAGGGTTGGCGCCTCAGGCTTGGTTCCTGACCTCCGTCTGTCTTCCCTGCTGCTGTAACCAGTCATTCGCTTCCTAACTCCGAGTCGGACTTTCTCAGGCTGCTGAGATCATCTCAAACCGGTTTTATTAGTATGACATCAGCCCAGTGATGCTCCTGAGAGCTCAGACGTCCCCGTCAGCCCTGGAGGCAGAGCCGTGTGCTCAGCCCACCTTCTGGCCTCCAGCCTGAACGGAGGGTTCCTGGGGTCACCTTACCGGGGTCAGCCCAAGGTCAGCCCGAGGTCAGCCTGGGGTCAGCCCGGGGTCAGCCCGAGGTCAGCCTGGGGTCAGCCTGGGGTCAGCCCAAGGTCAGCCAGAGCTCAGCCAGAGCTCAGCCCGGGGTCAGCCCGGGGTCAGCCCGAGGTCAGCCTGGGGTCAGCCCAAGGTCAGCCCGAGGTCAGCCTGGGGTCAGCCTGGGGTCAGCCCAGGGTCAGCCAGAGCTCAGCCCGGGGTCAGCCCGGGGTCAGCCAGAGCTCAGCCAGAGCTCAGCCAGGCAGGCCTGGTCTAGGCCAGCCTTGTGGACGTGGAGACGACTGGGACCTGTAGTCAGACACGTGTGTCCGTGCGTCTCTGTCACCTTGGTGCACGTTTACGTTCATATTTTGGCCCAGAAAATAAAGACGCAGCTTCCTGCCTCCGTAGATCTCCAGACCAGTCGTTGCTTTCTTCTCTTCTGCCGTCCACACAGCCAAGCAGCAGCTTCACCACCAACCGCAGCTCCTTCCTGTCACCTGTGTGTCCACCTGGTGGTCCACCGGGTGGACACACAGGTGTGAGCAGCTCGTCCTGAGGTTCTGGCTCTGGCGTCTCTGGAAGCCTCAGACTTGTCTCATCAGGTATCTGGATGCTACGTGTGATAACCAGCTCAAGGGCGTCCACAGCTGTCTGTCAGACCAGCAGGAGGCAGGGACAGGTGTGTTCTGGTCACATGAGCAGCGCCCTGACGTGTCCCCATTTCTCCTCAGCGAGGGCTGCCGCAGAGAGAACACGGTGAAGAACGTGGGATGTCGGAAGTACGCCTTCCACGCCCTCCAGCTCAGAGCCTTCCCCAAACACTACCGACCACCTGACGGCACCTACGGCAAGACCGAGAGCTGACGGGAGGGAGGACGTCCGGCTTGTGAAGAGACGTGACTGGCCAGTCAGATGGGACCAGTCAGATGGGACCAGTCCGATGGGACCAGTCAGGACCTGCCTGTTTGTTTCTGAGCATCACTTTGATCTGTTAGCCAATGAGAGTCGAGCGTGTCGCTGTCATCATCCTGGTTCAGACGGCTAATAAAAGCGGCGTTGCTAGGGGGCGGAGCCTGATGTGACTGCAGCAGCGTTCATCTGGCTCCTGATGGATCCACAGCTGGAGCACACCCTGGGGGTGGTGGTGGGGGGGCGGGGCCTATAAACATCCACTTTTAAATAGTTTAGAAGAGACGAAGAAGAAACGTCTGCTTTCAGAACAGGTGACAAACCTACACCCAAAACAGCCCAGCACACACACACACACACACACACACACACACACACTCAGACTCACACACACACACACACACACTCAGACTCACACACACACACACTCAGACTCACACACACACACACACTCAGACTCACACACACACACTCACTCACACACACACACACACACACACTCAGACTCACACACACACACTCAGACTCTCACACTCACACTCAGACACACACACACTCACACACACACACACACACTCACACACACACACAGACACACACACTCACACACACACACACTCAGACACACACACACTCAGACACACACACACACACTCAGACACACGCACTCAGACACACTCACACAGACACACACACACACACACTCACTCACACACACTCACACACACACACACACACACTCAGACTCACACACACACACTCAGACTCACACACACACACTCAGACTCACACACACACACACTCAGACAGACACACACTCACTCAGACACACACACACGCACTCAGACACACACTCACACACACACACACGCACTCAGACACACTCACTCAGACACACACACACACACACTCAGACACACACTCACACACACACACTCAGACACACTCACACAGACACTCACTCACACTCACTCTCTCACTCACACTCACTCACACACACTCACACTCACACACACGCACACTCACTCACTCACACACACACACTCAGACACACACACACACACGCACTCTCTCACTCACACACTCACACACTCACACACACGCACACTCACTCACTCACACACACACACTCAGACACACACACGCACTCTCTCACTCACACTCACACACACTCACACACACACTTCGGGGCTGGGCTCTGGGCCAGACCCAAACACTGGCTCCTTCTTCCTCCAGCTGGGTGACGTCGTCGAGGTTTCCCATTTGATGAATCAGTGAGAAGGCGGAGCTGATGGAGCACGCCACAGTCGGCACGGCAACCTGCTTTCAGCCATGAAAATCAAAGATCGGAAAGCTGGCCTGGCCCACATGCGGACCCGGGCAGGTCCTGCTGACCCAGGTCCTGCTGGTCCGGGTCAGCAGGACCTGCTGCTCTGTCCTCGCTTCACCTTGTTCCTGTTTTGAGGTTGTGCTGGGCGACAGTGGCAACCATGACGGCTGCTTCTAAAGCAGGAATGAAGGATGAGCGAGGCTGTCGCAGCCAGTCAGGAAGGGCTGGGACCAGAACGACTGGTTCTGGTTCCAGTTCCAGTCTGGTTCTGGTTCCAGCAAACCATTTGTTCCTGATGATGGTTTGCTGCGCAGATCTGATCTGTAATCGATTAACTGGGTCTGACAACACTTTCTGACGTTTATGTTGGTTCTAAAAAAAAAAAAAAAAAGTCATTTTCAGGGAAATTTAAGCCGAAACCTCCCAATAAAAACAGGACACAAGTGATCTTGTTTAGGTTTCCACGAAAAGCTGAACAAATTGGAGGCTGAGGACTTTAAATGGAAGCAGCCGGTCGGCACAAACAGGCTGAGCGGCAGCATGAGCGGAACCCTGCTGGTCGGACAGCTCCTCGGCTGCCTCTCCACAGCGGCCTTGCTGATCTTCTTCATCACCAAGCTGGTGTCCCGTCAGCAGCGCGGGCGCCTGCGGGACGGCCGTGGGCGCGGCGTGCTCGTCACAGGCTGTGACAGCGGCTTCGGCCACCAGCTGGCTCGCTGTCTGGACCGGGAGGGCTTCGTGGTCTTTGCTGGCTGCTTGTTTCCAGATGGAAACGGTGCTCAGACTCTGGCCAAGCACAGCTCCAGCAGCCTGAAGGTGCTCAAGCTGGACGTGAGGAGCGACGCTGACGTGGAGCAGGCCAAGGCGGCGGTGCTGCAGAACCTTCCGGAGAAAGGTGAGTTGGCTCGCTGTAAAAAGTGCAGGTCAGTCAAATTAGGAGAAAGGCGAGTTGGCACGCTGTAAAAAGTGCAGGTCAGGCAAATTAGGAGAAAGGCGAGTTGGCTCGCTGTAAAAAGTGCAGGTCAGTCAAATTAGGAGAAAGGCGAGTTGGCACGCTGTAAAAAGTGCAGGTCAGGCAAATTAGGAGAAAGGCGAGTTGGCACGCTGTAAAAAGTGCAGGTCAGTCAAATTAGGAGAAAGGTGAGTTGGCAAAAGTGCAGGTCAGGCAAATTAGTAGAGAGCCTTTGATCACGTGGGATCTTCTGGCCTCAGGCCTGTGGGCAGTCGTCAACAACGCTGGAATATCGCAGTGGGCCGAGATCGAGTGGAGCTCCATCAAGGATTTCTCCAGCATGGTGGACATCAACCTGCTTGGTGCCATCAGGACCACGTTAGCCTTTCTGCCGCTGGTCCGAGCCAGTAGAGGTGCTCCAGCGTCCAGATGCTCTCTTTGCTCTTTTCTGCTCGTCTTTTCTCTGAGCTTTGATGGTCTGCAGGTCGGATGGTTTACACCTCCAGCATCTTCTCCTTCTTCACCTGCCTGAACATGGCGGCCTACAGCGTGTCCAAGAGAGGCCTGGAGGCTTTCGCAGACTGTCTGAGGGTGGAGATGGCCAGTTTTGGAGTCAAGGTTTGTCCTCCTGGACCTCCTCCTGCTCCTCGTTCTCCTGGCTGTGGGCCGAGAGCGCGTTTGCCTGCGTTCTAACCGCTGCCTCCTCCTTTCAGGTCAGCATCATCCAGCCTGGAAACTTCGGCCGAGCTACCGACATCCTGAAGGCCATGACCTGCTCGGATGTCTGGGAGAACCTGGACAAAGAGAAACAGCAGATATTTAACCGCCACTACATCAGCTTAGCCAGCCAGTACTTTGCATCCACCTGTGGTTCTGGGTTCCAAACCTCCAACATGGTGACCGAGGCGATGCTCCACGCCATCACATCGCCTCAGCCCAAACGCAGATACCTGCTGGTGTCCACCAGAGAGAGAGCCTTCTTTCAGCTGCTGCCTTTCCTCCCCACCGTCCTCACCGACGCCATCTTCTCCTTCAGCGACATTTACGCTAAAAGAAAAGAGATGCTTTACAGCTGAGGGCAGCAGAGCGCCGGCGGCTACGATTCCCTGAAGGTGAATCCAGGAGAAGAAGAAGAAGAAGAAGAAGAAGCTTGTTTGTTGTTTGTCAGCAAATGAAACCTGAATAAAAAGGTTGAAGAGAGAGTTGAGCTTCTGTTCTACACAGAAAGTGACATGAACGTGTTTGTGACGAGGTGGATTCTGTAAACACACCAGGGTTAGGGTGTGTTAGTTCCAGAATCTCCAGACGTGTTTAGAAATGACATCGTTTCCTAACGAGCTGAAGTATCAAAGCTGCAGGTTTCAACCAGCAGCTAAAAGTCCCTTTTTTAATCAGGCTGCAGGGGGCGCTGTGGAGACCAGCGCTGGGTCCACAATCACACCATCGTCCCTGAGGGTCCACAGTCGGCTCCTCTGCAGCACAGGACCCTGACCTTCCCAGGGAGGCTGAGGAGGAGCCCCTGGAGCTGGACTCCACCCTCTGGTCCCTGGGACCTGCAGCAGCAGCACAGGGCCCGCTGGGTTAGGCTTTGACCTCTGCTGATGGAGCTCAGCAGGGTCAGAGGTCGGGGTGCTCTCTTGTGGAGAGCCCAGAGCTGCTGTTCTGAGGCGCTGAAGGCCCTCACACACATCATGTTTGGAAATATAATCCAATTTCCTCACACTTTGCTCACGTTCCGCAGTTGTAATTTCTTCTTTGTTGTCAGTATTTTAATGTTTTTCAGTTTTCACCTTGTGGTTTAAATTTGATTCTGAATGTAAACACTTGAACTGGGCCACACTTGGCTTGTGTAGGCCTGCAGACTCTGGTCCGCAGGTTCAGCTGTGGTTCTCTGTGGCAGCGGTAGTTTCTCTTCCTGGCCTGGAGGGGGCGCTCCTGTGTTTGTTCAGGATGACGTCACGATTTCCGCCAACCTGTGCTGTAGTTCACAGCGATGTCCACTAGGAGCCGCTAAAACTCCACACAACTGAGGCGCCTGAGCGACTCCGGCAGATGTTTAGAGCTGAAGAATAAAGTCAACAAGTCCTCTATCAGGGAGAGAAAGAGGACAGATCTCACAGCGATCTAGTCAGGATTAAACGATCTGATGATGTGATGTTATAAATAATATTCTGACTGACTGAATGTATATATTTATATTATATTGTAATATTCTGAAACAGGTTTGTGATCAAACAAGACAAAAATATGAAACAGGACGATCAAAGACTGTGAGGACCTCCTGCTTCTCCTGCTCCTCCTCCTGCTCCTCCTCCTGCTCCTCCTCCTCAGCCCCATCCACCAATCAGAGAGGCAGCAGAGAAAAGCACTGATGGGGTTGGAGGAGCGAGGCAGCGGAGCAGACTTTAAAAGGCCTCCTGCTGAGTGGAGGAGCCCAGAACATCTGAGGAGGAGAACCTCCAGTCCTGAGCTTCACCCAGTCCTGCTCCGCTGGGCTCAGGTTGGAACGCCCGTCATGGCAGCTGGAAGAACCTGGTGGGGCGTTTGGGAGCTGCTGGCCATCAGCCTCCACTTGCTGCCCTCTGCTGGCCAGCTTGAGAAGGTTCCCTCAGCAGGACACGGCTCCTGCCAGCTCATCTCCATCCCCCTCTGCACCAGCATGGCCTACAACCAGACCATCATGCCCAACCTGCTGGGGCACACCGGCCAGGACGAGGCTGGCCTGGAGGTCCACCAGTTCTACCCTCTGGTGAAGGTCCAGTGTTCCCCAGAGCTCCGCGTCTTCCTGTGCTCCATCTACGCTCCCGTCTGCACGCTGCTGGACCGGGCCGTGCCCCCCTGCAGGGCGCTGTGCCAGCGCGCCCGTCAGGGCTGCGAGGCGCTCATCAACAGCTTCGGGTTCCAGTGGCCGGAGAAGCTGCGCTGTGGCAACTTCCCGGCGGACGGAGGAGCGCAGCTGTGCGTCGGGCCCAGCGTGGCGGCTCCAGGAGCTCCAGCGGCTCCACCCGCTCCAGGAGCTCCACCCGCTCCAGCCCCAGTCACGACCTCGCCACCACAGGTCCAAACCAGTCAGAGCTTCCTGTGTCCGGCGCAGCTCAGGGTGCCCCCGCAGCTCAAGTACCGCTTCCTGGGGGCGCAGGACTGCGGCGCCCCCTGCGAGGCCTCGCGGCCCCATGGCCTCCTGTACTTCGGGGAGGAGGAAGTGCGCTTCGCCCGCCTCTGGGCGGGCGCCTGGTCCAGCCTGGGCTGCGTCAGCTCGCTGCTCACCCTGCTCACCTGCCTCCTGGACCAGCGGCGCTTCGCGTACCCGGAACGTCCGCTGCTCTTCCTGTCGGGATGCTCCTTCATGGTGGCGGCGGCGTACGTCAGCGGCTTCCTGCTGGAGGACAGGGCGGCGTGTGTGGACGGCGTTAGCCAGGATAGCTACCGCGTGGTGGTGCAGGGCACCAGGAAGGAGGGCTGCACCCTCCTCTTCATGCTCCTCTACTTCTTCAGCATGGCCAGCGCCATCTGGTGGGTGGTGCTGTCCCTCAGCTGGTTCCTGTCAGCGGCCCTCAAGTGGAGCTCCGAGGCCATCAGGGGGCGCTCTGCCTACTTCCACCTGGCGGCCTGGGCGGTGCCAGCGCTGCAGACCGTGACTGTGGTGGCCACGGGCCAGGTGGAGGGCGACCTGCTGACGGGCGTCTGCTACGTGGGCGTGTCCAGCGTGGACGCGCTGCGCACGTTTGTCCTGGCTCCTCTGCTCCTCTGCCTCCTCACCGGGACCTCCTTCCTGCTGGCGGCCTTCCTCGCGCTCTTCCGTATTCGCGCCATCATGAAGCGCGACGGCGCCGAGACGGAGAAGCTGGAGAAGCTGATGGTGCGGGTGGGCGTGCTGGGCGTGTCCTACACGCTGCCCGCCGCCGTCCAGGTGGCGTGCTGCTTCTACGAGCACACCTTCCGGCCTCAGTGGGACAGGAGCTGGCACCTGCGGGCCTGCCGGCGCTTCGCCATCCCCTGTCCAGCGGGGGACGTCGCCACGGCAACGCCTGATTTCACCGTCTTCATGCTCAAATACCTGATGACCATGATGGTCGGGATCACGCCCGGCTTCTGGGTGTGGTCCGAGAAGACGCTGCAGGCCTGGCGGAGCTTCTTCAGGAGGCTGGAAGCAGCCACAGGCCAGCAGGGGGAGCTCTGAAGGCCCTGGAGGAAGCCAGGAGCTTCTGGGAGGAAGCACCGCTGCTGAGGGTCAGGGTCAGGGTTAGGCTAGTTAGGCTAACCTCCTAGTAGGCTAAGCTAACCTACTAGGAGGTTAGGCAGTTGGCCTAACCCTGGAGCGCTACAGGTCATGTGACTGAGTGAAACACACGCTCTCTTAAGTAGGAAGAGCTTTAAGATCTCGTTAGTTAGTTTGTTAGATGTTCAGATTGACTCTTTTATCAGTGTCTTTGTTCTTTGATCCTTTGAGTGTAAACTTGTTTTTAAGCTCTAAAACAAAAATAAAAGCCTTCTCAGAAAAGCTCCAGCGTGAATGAACGCACCCACACCGGCTGCAAAGCAGAAGAAGAAACCACATTCTCTGGGGGCGGGGCCACCCGGGACGGTCATGTGACACTGAAGAGGTCACCTGACCTGCACCAGCAGGTGGAGCCAGTTTGTAAAGTGCTTTTAAACCCCAAGAAGAGACCAAAGCAACATGTAGAAGATAAAAGAAAGAAGAAGAAAGGCACAGCTCAGCCGGCAAACAGACGGTAAAACCAGCAGAGTAATACAAGGATGTGACTGTCTGTCTGACTGTCTGACTGTCTGACTGTCTGTCTGACTGTCTGACTGGCTGTCTGTCTGACTGTCTGTCTGACTGACTGACTGTCTGTCTGACTGAGTGACTGGCTGGCTGACTGGCTGACTGACTGGCTGACTGTCTGACTGACTGACTGACCGACTGTCTGTCTGACTGTCTGACTGTCTGACTGTCTGTCTGACTGTCTGACTGGCTGACTGACTGACTGACTGACCGACTGTCTGTCTGACTGTCTGACTGTCTGACTGTCTGTCTGACTGGCTGACTGGCTGACTGACTGACTGTCTGTCTGACTGTCTGACTGACTGACCGGCTGACTGGCTGACTGACTGACTGGCTGACTGGCTGTCTGTCTGTCTGACTGACTGACTGTCTGTCTGACTGTCTGACTGGCTGATCTTGAGGCCTTTGAACAAAGTCGCTCCACGTTGGGGCAGACATCAAAGCTTCTGATTAATTAATGATGAATATTTGTGAATGTTTTTGTTGACTCAGTTCAAAGACAAACAGTTAATATTCACAAACAGCTTGAGTCAGATTTTCACAATAAAAGCGTCCTGTCAATCAAAGCTGTCAATCAAACTTTCGACATGTGATCATTTATTTATTCATGGAATTAATTAGCAACAACTTCACAGGAGTTTGTGGAAATATTGTCTCATTTTTATGTGAACTTTGTGAGAACAAACAAACAAACAAACAAACAGCAGAGCTGGACTGGCTCCGTGGTTACGGGTGGAGGCTGGGAAGCAGCGGTGGTGCTGGGACGGGTGGAGGCTGGGAAGCAGCGGTGGTGCTGGGACGGGTGGAGGTGAGCGTGCTGCTGCTGCTGGTGTGTCCAGGTTGATGAAACATCTGTGATGAGGGCGGTGGAGCAGGAACGAGTCGGCTGAAGAGTCTTTGAGGACTTTCCTCACACTCGGCAGCGCTAGCTAACGCTAACGGGACACGTGCTGGGGACGGCTGAAGGGATTGTCCCCACCGTCGCTCAAGAAGAGACGGTTCGTCTGGTGTGCAGGCAGCTCTCCGTAGGCTGCGTGTGGTCATGTGACCAGAGCGCATCCACCCGCCCACAGCCGAGCAGATCAGCCGTTAGCTGAGGTTTGAGGTCACCACAGTTTGGCAGCAGGCAGCAGCGTCCGTTTGAACCTCCGTCCAGGGTTGGAAACGTCTCTGACCTCCGTCTCCAGTTGGACTCCAGGCACCTTAAAAATGGACACGGCTGGAAAAGGAAGAAGGTCGGATCACAAGTAGCCGAGGAAGCTAGCAGCGGCGGTGGGGGACGGTCCCCCGCTCCGACTCACTGTCGCTCAGGTGCATGATGGGTGGAGGTAAGGTGCTGAAGTAGGGCTGCCGCAGAGCCTGGGGGGCCGAGATCCTGTCCGCAGGAGCCATCTTCAGCATCCTCTGGACCAGGTCTTCGGTCCTGCTGGGCAGCTGGTCTAACCTGGACCCAGGGTTAGGGTTAGACCTGGTGGACCCAGAACAGGAAGGTCTGGACCCACTTGGTCCGTCTCAGGTCTGCAGACACACTAGCTGTCTTGCTGCTCGCCTGTCTCATGTTCATATGAGGAGGAGAACGGAGGCAACGCCACCAAACACCGTCTCCATGGCAACGTGTGTTGGAACGCTTCCTGTGTGCTCCAGGCTTAACTTAACCCAACCTGAACTTGGAAGAGATGTCTCCTGTTTCCAACCTTTTCCAGACGGTCCTCAAGGGCTTCTGCTCGGACTCAGGCAGCGACTCTGTGGACAGAAGGTGGGGTCAGTCCTCTCATCCGTCACCCTCCCTCTGTTCCATCACAGCGCCCTCTGCTGGGGCGTCCGCCGCCCCACAAAGGCCCAAACCCGCCAACCGTGAAGAGGCGGCGAATGTTTGCAAATGACAGAAAAACACTGACGGTTCAGGATACTGGAGATAAAATATGTGTCTGCTCTGGCCGGCGAGCCAGGAGATCATGTGACCTGGCTGGTAGTTGGGCAGCTGGCTGATCCCAGGCCAGTCCTCCTCCGAGGGCACGCCCAGCACCTACAAGGTCACATGACAGGTGAGTGACGTCATCGGTCCGCGTCCAGCTGCTGCTTCTGACCTTGCAGATGGTCTGCAGCTGCTGGAGCTCCGCAGCCTCTCCTGGGAACGCTGGCGCCCCCTGCAGCATCTCAACGAAGATGCACCCGGCTCCCCTGAGAGCAGAGCCTGCTTTCAAAGCCACATCAAAGCATCAAAGAGGGAAGCAGGCGGTCGTGTGGACTCACCAAATGTCCAGAGCTGTGGAGTACTCAGTGGAGCCCAGCAGGACGTCCGGGGGGCGGTACCACAGCGTCACCACCTCTGAGGAGAAGCTGTGGCTGGGGACGGACCTGGACCTGGCCAGACCTGCACTCAGAACCCAGCAGAGGTCCAGTCAGCCCAGGACCTGGAGCAGGACCTGGAGCAGGACCTGGACCAGGACCTGGACCAGGACCTGGAGCAGGACCAGGACCAGGACTGAAGCTCCTCAACCTCGAGGTTCAGACCTCTTTACTGACTGAGGGGGCGGAGCAGAAGGTGCCCCACCCACCCCCATCCACCCCACCCTGCTGTGAGTGCGGCTTCCTGACCAAAATCAGCCAGCTTGAGCTCCCCCAGGTAGCTGACCAGCAGGTTCTGAGGCTTCAGGTCCCGGTGGAGGATCCTCCGGCTGTGGATGTAGCTCAGCGCTCGGAGCAGCTGGAACAGGAAGATCTGGAGGGACAACAGGACACGTGTGGAGCCAGACAGGCGGTGTGGAGCCTCCATGGGCCACCGGGGGGGGCAGACCTGAACGTTGCGGGGGTGCAGTCCGCCGGGGTGCTGCCTCAGGTACTGGCCCAGGTCCGTCTGCTGGAGCAGCGGAGAAGAAGCAGGTGAGGACCTGAGAGCAGGACCAGGAGGTCCACCAGGAGGCCCACCGGGAGGTCCACCGGGAGGTCCACCAGGAGGCCCACCAGGAGGCCCACCGGGAGGTCCACCGGGAGGCCCACCAGGAGGTCCACCAGGAGGTCCACCAGGAGGCCCACCAGGAGGTCCACCAGGAGGCCCACCAGGAGGCCCACCAGGAGGTCCACCAGGGCTCACCACGTATTCGAAGACCAAGGTCAGAGTCTCGCTGGTGGGGACGATGTCGTGAAGGACGACGATGTTGGCGTGTTTCAGACGTTTGAGGAGGGACGCTGCAAACAGCCAGAGTCAGAGCTGCTCCAGCCGGCTCCACCACCCACCGGGCTCCTCCTCACCTTCTCTGATGGCCGTGAAGGGGATGCCCTCCTCCGCCCTCACCCGGATCACCTTCAGCGCCACCAGCTGTCCGTTGATCCTCAGACAGAAACACACAGACGGGTTTTCACAACTACCTGCTCAGAACATCAGCTCCTCCTCCTGGGTGGAGCTGCTTCCTCAGAACAGCAGCTCCACCCAGGAGGAGAACATCAGCTCCTCCTCCTGGGCGGAGCTGCTTCCTCAGAACATCAGCTCCTCCTCCTGGGTGGAGCTGCTTCCTCAGAACATCAGCTCCACCCAGGAGGAGAACATCAGCTCCTACTCCTGGGCGGAGCTGCTTCCACAGCAGAGCGCTCAGGCTCCGCCCCCTTTCTGGAGGACCTCGTCGGTCAGCAGAGGGCTTGTAAAGTCTGTTCTGGAAGAGTCATGTGACCTGGCTGCAGCCTGCTGGATCAGCTGGAGGTTCTGACACAACTGTTCAGACCTCCTGGACCCCCACAGTCCAGCCTGGAAGAACCAGAGCTGGTGGAGCTTCTTTGGAAGGTTCCACCCATGATTCAAGGTTCTCCTGGAGACCTTTCGAGGGATAAAGGTCAACGGTCCCTCCAGGGTCCCTCACAAACTAACTGGAGGCTACAGAGCCGTGAGGAGATCAGCGGATCCGTTCCTGAGGAGCCGAACATCACCTGAGTGTGCAGGAGGAGGCTTGACCTCCACAGAAGCTGGAGGGGGGGAGATGTTCCTCAGCTGTACCTGCTGATGCCTTTGTAGACGGAGGCGTACGCTCCTTCTCCCAGCTTCTCCAGACTCACGTAGGAGTGAGCAGCTCCAAACCTCAGCGCTGGTTCCTGCCCAGACAGGAAGCAGACGGGTCAGCTGGGGTGTGGCTGCTCCACCGAGGCTGATGGCAGGTCCAGACCCAGGAGAAGGGCTCCTCGCCCCGAGGCTCGCTGTGGCTGCGCGCACGCCTCCCTCGCCGCTGGCGGAGCTGCAGCGTGTGGAACCAGTGAGGCTGGGGGGGCTGGGACTGGTCCGGCTGGGACACACACACAGGTTCCCCGTCAGGTTCTGGAAAAGCTCCACCCTGCTGGACCGAGACCCTCCAGGAAGATCTCCTCCTCCTCCTCCTCCTCCGCACTAACCTGAGCAGACGGGAGAGACAGAGAACTTCTGCTCCTCCTCAGGCAGACCTCTTCCAGCTTCACCTCCTCCTCCTCCTCCTCAGCTTGGCTCCTGTCTTCCTCCGCCTCCTCTTCCTCCCCACAGCAGCACCAGGATCTCCTCACCCAGCAGGAAGCCGCCTCCATCTTCTCTGTCCACCAGCGTCCTCCTGCTCGCTCCTGTCTTATGACTCACGTGGTTCAGGAGGAGCAGAGTCCCATGACCCTCTGACTGACTCAGAAAACACACTCGCTGTTGTGTGTGTGTGTGTGTGTGTGTGTGTGTGTGTGTGTGTGTGTGTGTGTGTGTGTGTGTGTGTGTGTATCACTGGTACAACGTGGACAATTAACCAGAAAATCCTTCTTCAAAATCAAAATGACGTCATGAGAAAGATGTTACATCTGATCTGAGGCAGCAGCAGAGTCTGGGTCCGACCCACTGAGAGCAGCTCAGAACCGGGTCAGTTCCTGAGGTTCTGAGTCCAGACATCCTGATCAACAGCTTCAGAAACACACGTTGGATGATTGTCAGACTTTTAACCAGAAGGTTGACGAGGTTGTAGCTTTACACACGCGCACGCGCGCGCGCACACACACACACACACACACGCACACACTCTGCACACACACACACACATACACACATACACACACACGCACACACTCGCACACACACGCACACACGCACACACACGCACACACGCACACACACGCACACACTCGCACACACGCACACGCACTCGCATGCACACACACACACACACACACACACACACACACACACACACACACACACACACACAATAATATTTCATTTTAAAGGTCCAGGAAGCTTGACTAATGTTTTGTGGAAACTTTGAGTCCAGATGAAAATTTGTCTCTTTATTCAAAATGAAAACAACAAATGTGATAAAAGACAAAGATATGGAGCTTAGTTCTTTCATTTATTTTGTTTTTATTCTTATTTGTTCCTCCTGTTAATGACTGAAGCGTGGTTCTCTTCTCCGCCTCAGCTCAAACCTTCACGTCTCCATCAGGCTGTCTGTGGGTGGAGACGCTTCCGCCCGGGTGGAGCTGCTGGAGGTCCGGGTGGAAGCTCAGGCCGTCCCGCTGCGCAAGGCGGCCTCCAGCCGGGTGGTGCGCGCCCTGCGGGCGCCTGCGGGCTGCCCCTGCGGGCCCACAGCACCAGGAAGCGAGCAGCAGCGCTGCAGCCAGCAGGTGGAGAACCCCGGCTGTCCAACCACAGAAGAGCGCCTCCCCCAGCTCCCAGCGCGGCACCACCTGGGTGCACAGACTGGTCGTAGAAGGCCGACCGCCAGGTGAGCCACTGCCACACACCGAACCATCCCTTTTTAGAGCTCGGCGGTGGAGCACAGCCCCGCCCCCACAGGCTTCAGCGCTGGGTGGCGCCAGCCGAGCAGCTGCGTGCTCGCCACGGCCGACAGGAAGCCGCACAGGCCCAGCGCCAGCACCAGGCCCATGAGGACCCGGGCCAGGCTGAGGTCCAGCGGCAGGCCCAGCACGCCGCCGTAGCCCCGGCACTGCAGCGCCCCCGGCTCCTGCACCACGCAGGCCCCCCACAGACCCAGCTCGTAGCGCTCAGCAGGCAGCAGCTGGGTGGAGGAGGTCAGCCACGAGGACAGGAGGGTGGTGGTCAAGGAGCAGAGCCAGGCCGCCTCGGCCAGCAGCGCCCCACACGCTCCAGAACCCCAGGCAGCAGAAACCATGGTGGCACTGGCTCCAGGGTACAGGTCCGGCTGGGACCAGAGTCCTTGCCAGCCCGGGGCCCCGCCCACCCGGGCTCAGGCGGGGCTGGGCCAGCGGGGCCAACAACAGCATCATTCATCCGTCTGTGAGGACGGAGGAGGTACCAGGACGTTTCCCCGGAAACGGCCACTTCCTCCGAGCTGAGCGTCATTGTACGAGAGTGTTCCCAGCGCATCCATGGACACCATCCATGTATGCATCCATGGGACACCATCCATGCATGACCATGGACACCATCCAATAAAAGCGTTGTTCGATCCCACCCCCAAAAACTCCAGGGTTGGACCTCGCACTTCAGACACCACGCAATTGGGCCTCGCTATCAGCTGGGTTTGGGTTACTGTGATAGCTAAACTGGGCTTGGGGGTTATCAGGATAGTGACTAGTTGACAGATAGCAATTGCTTAGCACAGATGTTAACTAGTTAGTATAGACAGCTAAACCGTTTGGGGCCATCAGGATAGTCAAGCTGGGTCAGTTAACAGATAGCTAAACTGGGTTTGGGGTTACTGTATAACAAGCTGGGTTTGGGGTTATCAGATAGCTAAACTGGTTTAGGGGTTATCAGGATAGCTGTTGGGTTTGGGGTTATCAGGATAGCTAAACTGGGTTTGGGGTTATCAAGATAGCCAAGCTGGGTTTAGGGTTATCAGGATAGCTAAACTGGGTTTGGGGTTATCAGGATAGCCAAGCTGGGTCTGGGGTTATCAGGATAGCTGTTGGGTTTGGGGTTATCAGGTTATCAGGATAGCTAAGATGGGTCTGGGGTTATCAGGATACAAGTTGGGCTTGGGGGTTATCAGGACAGCTGCTGGGTTTGGGTTATCAGGTTATCAGATAGCCAAGCTGGGCTTGGGGTTATCAGGATAGCCAAGCTGGGTTTGGGTTATCAGGTTATCAGATATTGCTGGGCTTCTGGGGTTATCAGGATAGCCAAGCTGGGTTTGGGGTTAATAGACAGCTAAACTGGGTTTGGGGTTAATAGATAGTCAAGCTGGCTTGGGGTTAACAGGATAGCTAAACTGGGTTTGGGGTTATCAGGATAGCTGCTTGGGTTTGAAGTTATCAGATAGCTAAACTGGCTTGGGGTTATCAAGATAGCCAAGCTGCTTAGGTTATCAGGATAGCTAAACTGGGCTTGGGGGTTATCAGATAGCCAAGCTGAGTTTGGGGTTATCAGGTTATCAGGATAGCCAAGCCAGTCTAGTTAATAGGATAGCCAAGCTGGGTTTGGGGTTATCAGGTTATCAGATAGCCAAGATGGGTCTGG
Organism: Pao palembangensis; assembly: GCA_015343265.1. Classification (NCBI taxonomy): domain Eukaryota; kingdom Metazoa; phylum Chordata; class Actinopteri; order Tetraodontiformes; family Tetraodontidae; genus Pao; species Pao palembangensis. Next base: position 198,405 of record CM027085.1, read on the forward strand.
GGTTAAACAGACAGCCAAGCTGGGTTTGGGGTTATCAGGTTATCAGGATAGCCAAGATGGGTCTGGGGTTATCAGGATAGCCAAGCTGGGTTTGGGGTTATCAGGATAGCCAAGCTGGGCTTTGGGTTATCAGGTTATCAGATAGCCAAGCTGGGTTTGGGGTTATCAGGATAGCCAAGCTGGGTTTGGGGTTATCAGGTTATCAGGATAGCCAAGCTGGGTTTGGGGTTATCAGGATAGCCAAGCTGGGTCTGGGGTTAACTGTGAACCTCTGCTTTATATTTTAAACACCAACTGTTTCATTTTAAAATAAACTTGGGTTTCCTCAGAGGCGTCTGTGGGCCGTCCACCAGGGGCTCCCGAGCCTCAGAACCACGCCCCCGTCATCACCTGGACCCGCCCCCCGTTTGAGAAGCTGTGCGCTCACCTGGGTAACGAGCCCCACCTGAGTGAGCTGGGAGCTTTGTCCAGGTCTCATTTTCTGGCTTCTGTTCTGAACACGTGGGCTGGTCGTCATGGTTACGTCGATGTATATTACAGACCACAGATGAATAAATGAGTTCAACTGGGACTGGAATTACCAAGCTAACGCTAGCTGGCACTCTTAATTAGCTCATGTTAGCTAACGCTAATGAACTTGTTTGACTAACTGGTTTGGCTGGTGATGGAGGTTAGACCAGTCAGGATTTACAGACGAGGTGTGAGGAGGGAGAGGAGGAGGGCGCTGCGCCAGCCACGATCCATTTTATTGCTGGTTTGAATCTGGTCTGATCTGGTTTTGCCCCTTGACGCTGGAGTCAATGGTTGCTATGGAGACTGATATAATAATATTCGCAGTGACGGATTGTCCCACTTGTCCCATCAGGTGTCTCCAGGTCAGGAGCAGCCTGAGCTAGAACTGCCCAGGAACCGGAGACAGAAGGTGGCTCCTCTAACACGTCTTAATTAGGAACGCCTGTTGTTCTCGCAGGTTCTCGCAGGTTCTAGCAGGTTCTCGCAGGTTCTCGCAGGTTCTAGCAGCTGCTGCTCTTAGTTTCCTCATTCGTGTTGGAGTTGCAGGTGTTTCAGCCTCGGTCGCGTCAGGTTAGAACCCAACATCCTCAAGATCTCAGAACGGAGGAACTGAGAAGACCTGGACCCACCACAGCCACCAACATGCAGACGTTTCCCACCCACTGGAGAGCAAAGCAGAGAGTCCACGTCTGGTTCCATGATCCAGCAGAAAAACACTAATTCCTCTGAATGTTCCAGGAACTCTGAGCCTGAGGAACATCAAGGTCGGGGCCAGTGAAGCCTGAAGAACCACTGCCTTCATCCTGAGGATCTGGTGCAGAAAATCAAACCTGCTGGAGATCGGCTAAATAGCGCCACCCCGAGGTTGGTTTTGAACTGATTTATTAAACCAAGAAAAACATTGTGGAGAAACGAGGAGATGTCAGCAGAGAAGACAACATGACTGCATCTTCTGAAACATATCTACAAACTCATCAGTTCTTTTGTCTCCTCGAGACTGGTGACGTTTCTGAGTCTGGAGGACCAAAAAGCAGAGAAGAAGAGAAGCGTTCAGGACTGAAGCGGCTCCAGTTTCCTTCCAGGAGCAGAAGCTGGAGCTTGGACAAGCTCTCCGCACATGAAGGCCTCCTGAGGAGCAGAACAGACACCGTCAGCAGCCCAGATGGAGCATGGAGGACACGAGGAGGACGCCGACCTCTGACCTTGTCGTAGACGACTCTGACGATGAGAGAGCAGCTCGGACAAGTGGCCACCTCCTCGCCACTCTCAAGGTCATCCTTGAAGAACACACACACACACACACACACACACACACACACACACACACACACACCATCAGATTCCGTCTCCATGACTGTATCAGAATTCAGTGCTGACTTTTTGAGCTGAGTCATTGTTTAAATATATCCAGACAGAGACGTTGATATAAAAAGCAATATTAAATTAATAGAACATGTTCCAAAAATAATCCAAAAGATCACAATAATCTTAAAATATAAAATAATCCTCATTAAAAATTCGAATTTTTTGAGAAAAGGGGTAAACTGATCAAGCGCGTCATTTGTAAAATTAACCCTTTGCTGTCTTCATAAGTTAGAACCAGATTTTGTGACAAATAAAGAAGAAAGAGGCGGAATTAATGTAAATCTCTTCTTATCTTGTTTATGCCCGGTTCACCGTCAGTCCTCACTCACTTTGGTTATGGCGAATTTGTCTCCGCAGGGACACGGGAAGTAATAGGTTTCTGTATCCTCGTCATATTCGAAGTCTTCTATCTCTATTTCGTCATGAAACACGGACATTCTGTCCAAAATGCGAAAAAAGAAGAATCTAAACGGACATTTTTAATAGCCGGTATCAAGCACGAGTGGCGCGTGAATATGACGTCACACGCGAGTTTTGACGCAGACACATGACGTAATCAAGGTTGCCAAACGCTCTTCAGTTCTCAGTGGCGTCCACAAGATGGCGTCAGTGCGTCAGGAAGGAGAGCTGAAGCTGAGTAAATGGCCTTTTCATAAAAAAAGAATCAACTAAATCAACTTCTGCAAAGAAAAAAGAGGAAACCCACAAAATGCCCTGTGAAGTAATAAGAAAGAGTGGTCATCAATCACATTTACTGACGTGCTTTTTTTTTTGGTCAAACTAAAAAGATCCGACGCCAAAGTTTGTTCAGAGTTCTTGTTTATGGGTCATGAATTAGTTCACACATGAGAAACAGAAGTTATCATGTGAGTTTTCCATCTTTCTCAATCTAGAGTATAAAATCAAAAGAATTCAGTGCTAAATGAATAGAAAAAAGTCGGGTTCTTTTTAAAAGCCTTTTTTCAGATTGCTGATGGGACCAACAGAAGAGCTTTTTTCATGCAAAATGACTTTGAAACGGTGACAACGGTTTGAAAAGTTCTCTGATTTTCATGACGTGAACTCAGCTGACAGGACAAATAGAGACTCCTCACAAATGATGAGTTTCACGTTTGGCCTTCTCAGACACACGAAGACGCGGTGCTCCTGGACCGGTTCTATCTCATGTGTTGTGGGTGGTTCTGCAGACAGGTGATGAAGTCCTGCACATCTCTGCCCTGGAAGCAGATCTGGTAGATCGCTGAGAACAAAGGAAACCTGGAAGAACCAGATCAGCCGGTTAGCACCAAAACCCCAACACGCTTCCAGAAGATCGTCACGGCGTTCAAAGCACAGCTGGAACCACCACGGACACTCACTCCTGGACCAAGTTCTTCTTCTGGAGCAGCTTGTAGATCTCTGCTGACGTCTGAGGACCCTGAAGCTTCTGACCGTTGAGCATTTCCTCCTCCAGCTCTGAGATGGTCTGCAGGAGAGAACAAGCAGGCTCTTCTGACAGCCCAACGATGGAAGCTCACGGAGCAGCTTCGTCAGGTCGTGGCTAGCACGCTAGTACCCTAGCTTCACGCTAGCTTCATGCTAGCACGCTAGCTTCACGCTGCTGGACCAACCTTTGAAGTTCTGACGAACGCCTCGGCCACTTTGCGGTTGCGTCCTCCGTAGCAGGTGGTGACGAGGTCGGCCACGCCGCAGCTCTCCAGGAAGGTGCTGGAACTCACTGGGCCTTTGCAGAACATCTTGGCGAAGGCCACCATCTCCATCAGGCCCAGTCTGATCACCGCCGCCTTGGTGTTGTCTCCAAAGCCCAGCCCGTCGCAGAATCCGGCGCCTACGGCCACAATGTTCTGGCGAGCCGCAGCCTCAGTTAGCTTCTGCGGCGGTGGCAGAGGACCAGACTGCGGCGGCGTGCTGGCCTACCTTCAGAGCTCCACACAGCTCCACCGTGTCACTCTCCTCCACCACCGTGATGCGGAAGTTGGGCGTCTGCAGCAGCTCCTTGAAGATCAGCCCGTTGGCCAGCGTGGTGGCTCCTGAGGGGAACAGCAGCCAGGAAGCAGTCAGGAAGCAGCCAGGAAGCCAGAGAGGAGGCGCGCTGCTGCTGCTCACCCAGGGTGCTCTCACAGAACTGCTCCTCCGCCACCTCGTTGGCGATGTTGGCGCCCATCAGCACGCTCACGTCCAGGTGCAGCTTCTCCCGGATGATGTCTGAGATGAGCCGGACCCCCTCTGGACCCTCGTCCAGACCCTGGACAGACGGAGAGCAGCCTCAGCTCCACCTGGTCCGGACCCTGGTCCCGGTCCAGTCCCTGGACCCTGACCCTGACCCTGACCGCCTCACTTTGACCAGCGAGATCCCGATGGCTCCTTCCTCCACGTGCGCTTTCATCTGCTCACACAGGCCGCCGATGAACTGGTGAGGAACCACGAAGACGATGATCTTGGTTCCTCTGACGGCCTCACCGATGTCTGGGAGAGCACGCTGGTGATCAGAGGGAAGCAGTTAGACCCTGGTCCTGGACCTGGTCCTGGTCCTGGACCTGGGTCAGCTGGCTTCTGGTCCGGCTGGAGCCAGGAGACCAGAAGACTCACCACGTTCCTGGGCAGTTTGTGACCCGGCAGGTATTTGACGTTCTCGTGCTGGGTGTTGATGATGTGGGTCAGCTTGCGCCCGTCGATGGTTTCTTCGTAGACCCACATGTTGACCTCGGGGTCGAAGCGGTTCGACGCCTTCACGTTGTTGCCGATGATCTTGGCGATGGACGAACCCCTGAAGGAGACCAGACGTCAGAGGAACTTCTAAACCAGCCAGTCATGAAAACTCAGCGACTCTGTAAACAGGACGTGACGTCAGAGAGGCGTGGCGTCATTCCAGGTGAGGCCAGAACGACTAAAAGTGTTTTATTTAAGGTTACTTAGTTGGTTGTTACACTCGAATGATTTACTGATTACCGTTAACAAAGTCTGAGCTAAAATAGTCCCGGAGGATCCTAAATGACCAAATCAGTGCGATGGTTTTATAAAGACAAAGAAAATACGCGGTTTTGTGTGAAAATTGTCCGAAACACAAGCGGAAGTTACCAGTTTCCTGAGCCGACGATGCACACCTTCTTTCCGGGCATTCTGGAGGACTTTTTGGGGACTGTTGTCCCGAAGTGAAGCTTCTGCTGGCTGAAAACTTCCTCCTCCGCCCTGCAGAGGAGCGCCCTCCCTCCGCAGGCAGGAGCCGCCCAGGAGCCGCCGCCGCACGGACCGGAGCGTCCGAGGAGGCTCCCAACGGTCCGGAACATCACGCCCAAGTCGGCTTTGTTGGTTATTGATTTCTTATCAGGTATCCGAGATGTTTATCGCTGATATGTTTTGATTTTTATCTATTTTTGAATTATTCCCACAACCAGGAAGTTGGTTTCCCAACACACTTCCTTGTTGCTGTGAAGAACTTCCGGTTATGTTTTTTCAAAATAACCGTCTAATGCGCTCCCTCCGTGAAGAGCACATTTACACATCTGTGCTGCGTTGCCTAAAAGTGGACAATAACAACATCAACACTGATGGAATTATGCCAGTCCTCCCAGTGGGACTAAAACCAGTGCTCCCAGTCTGAGCTGGTGGAGCTTTGTTAGCTTCTCCATTCAGCAGAACAGCAGCTAGTCTGACGGTTTCGTCTCCCTCTTTTGCTCCTGATTCAGTGTCACATGTAACAGGTTGCTTCTCTTTGGATTCTGGAGCCCTCTCTACATCTTTATTTATTATTTTGGACTTTATTTCATGTATTTTATCCAGTTTCTGAATGATTAACACTCCTGAGTATTTGATTGAGCTGTGTTCTCCTCAAGAGTTGCCTTGAGTTTGGGGACTGTTCAGGATTTTGGAGATAGAAGATGGTTCAGTTTAATGTAGGTTCCTCACCAGGTTCTTTTCTAAATCAGTTTTTTGATTATGAGTAAAATGAGTTAATGAAGTGGGGCTGCATTCAAATCTTGCTAGTAGCTTGAAAACTGTGCACGGCACCTTTAATTCACCAGGATTCCTGTAAACTTGCTGATGTTCTTCTCCCACCAGGAGATCTCAACACCAGAGCACCAAACGGGCACCAAACGGGCAGAGAAGATGTAAAATCTGACCTGAGATCAGTTCCAGGCCGACGAGCCGCAGGCAGAAAAGGCTCAGTGTGAGGAGCGTTTATCTGCTGACGGCCCAGCTGTGAAGGCTGGCTGGACCTGTCAGAGACTGGGACGCCGACCTGGCCCCAGACCCAGACCTGGCCCCAGACCCAGACCTGGCCCCAGACCTGGAGCTTCCAACCAGGTAAGTGGCTGGAAGGTGAAGTCAGCGTGTTGTCATATCGATTGATTAGGCCTGCACTGCCTGTTCCACTGGACGAGCGTTTCAATGCTGCTGTCGTGGCTGTTTCCTGTGTGGATGCCGGTTTGTTTCCTGTGTGGATGCCGGTTTGTCAGTCAACAAAAATTGGTCTGTGCGTGCACGTGTGGCGCGTGTGCACGCCAGCATTTGATTGAGTCTTATTGGACAGCAGAGCTGAGCCGACCAGCAGAGGGCGCTCACACCACAGATCCCCCAGAGTCTCCACATCAGGAGAGGACCAAAACCAGGTCGGTGGGGGCGACCCACTTTCACCCCCCACCCCCACCCCCACCCCCACCCCCAGCACCATCCGTCTCTTTTGCGTTATTGATCCTGATCAGCTGATTGACAGAGAGCAACTTCAGAGGTCACCTGGACAGGTGTGTGTGTGTGTGCGTGTGTGTGTGTGAGGGAGGATGGAGAGATTTCAGAAGGGATGAGTGGGTTCAGATTGACCGCACCTTTGTTACCATGGCGATATGCTGTCTCTCTCTCTATAGTTGGAATTTCATGTTTTCCAGATTCACCTTTATTTTTGTGGAATAACAAAGGTTAATGAGGACTTTAATTCCAAAATAAAGTCTGCTTCATGAGGAAGACGAGCAGCCTTCCTCGTCCTGACTGAGGGCGGAGCCTCTGAGCGTGAGGGTGAACCCTGTCGGGTCAGAAGCTGCCCCCCCCAGCAGCGCTAGCCTAGCATCAAGCTGCTCTCTGTCATGTGACCATGCACCTCTGGGTCCTCCCTGGTTTCTGGAGTAGATGTTAGACCAGACGCCCCCCAACACACACACACACTCACACACACACACACTCACACACACACACACACAGCTAATTAGTTCTTCAGCACAAAGAGTCCACATGTCAGCGTCCACCTGGGCTCCTTTGATTTGTCCCCTGAACGGCCCCAGCTGGTGAGCTGAGCCTCTGGGGGCCGTGAGGATTACAGGACTCGTGTCAGTCAGCTCACACACACACACACACACACACACACACACACACACACACACAGCAGAAGCTTTTAGATGTGGGGGCGTCGTGGTCGCTCCTCGATGACGCTGCTGAGGACGTCATCACGTCTGATTTGATCCACAGGCCCCAGGACAGGGCCTTTGACCCCCGGTGTCTGTCAGCTGACCTTTGACCCTGCACAGGCAGACAGGAAGTGGTGTGTTGACTGGGTTGGCTCCACGGCTCTTTGTGAAGGAGCAGAATGCGTGAAGTGTTTATCTTTGGCCCGGACCGTTTCCCCCGTGTGTTTAGAGAGGCCTGGAAAAACAGAGTGTTGGAGAGAGGGGTGGTGCTGGGAGCCCTCACCCGCCCACATCCGGCCATGACCCCGCCCCCTGACCCTACCCTGACCCCGCCCCGACCCCGCCCTCATCCGGGCTGCAGTAACTCTGTTTAGATCAGAAGAAGCAAACTGTGGGAACAGTGGAGGCAGAATGTGATGAAGAGGCGTGACCGGCTGTCAGGTGATCTTTGCCGAGCTCCTCCCCTTTCTCCTCCCTCCAGGTGTTCCAGGTGTGTGAGGCTGAGCGGAGCGTGACGAGGCGGCCTCTGCCCTCTGGGGAAACGGACTCGGCACAGAAAAGCTTGTGTTGTTGCCACGGTGACCACAGGAGCAGGTGTGGCCCAGGCTCCTCCCACAGGAGCAGGTGTGGCCCAGGCTCCTCCCACAGGAGGGGAGGAGCCTGGGCAGACAGGACTGGCGCTGTCAGGAAGGTTCTTTGTGCGTTCAGATGAGCATTCGCAGCGACTGAAGACGTGGTCCTCCTCCGTGGTCGCCTCCTCACACAACTTCCTGTGACGGGGAGTGAAAACGGCGCTGGGCGCGAGCGCTTCCTCCCGTTGCTGTGGTGAATGTAGGTCGTCAGTGATGCGGCCTGAGGTTGCGCACGTGGACGCGTGCGTGCGTGCGTCTCTAATTACTCAGGTCTGACTCTGCTTCCCTGAGAAGTGTTGTTGCCCGGGGCGACGGCGGCTGACTGCTGCTGGCTCCTCCCTCCATCACACACGAGGAGCGGCGGCGTTTTGGGGGGGTCCAGCGTGGCTGTCACAGGGTCAGCTTCTCTTCCTGTCTCAGACGCCGTCAGACTCGCAGTGGTTTCCGCAGCGATGGCGTTGGTCTGTCAGAGCGCCGCTGGCTCTTCGCTGGGCGGAGTTTGCATCTGTTTGTGGGAACAGGAAGTAGCCTGGCTGGGTGGCGTGGGAGTAACTGGGGCAGCGCTGCGTTACATAACACGTGTTGCTGGGTTGATTCTGGCCTCTACTTATTTTTATCGGTGGGCGCCGCCTGCGCGTGGCGAGCGTCTGCGTCATGCAGGGATGCGTGCTGCGCCCGGCGGCCGCGGTGAAGTAGGTCACGGCTCTGCTGAGGCTCCAGCCAGGGCCGGAGCCCACAAGGTGAACTGGTCCTGGGAGGGAGGCCAGGCGGACGCTCCTGACGCAGGCTGGGTCATGTGACCACGCTAGCATGAGCACCAGTACCGCCACAGCCGCTCGGGACTGTTGAAGGCGGAGCCAAGGGGCGGGGCCTCATCAGGGGGAGCCCTCTCACAGGTTGATGGTTCCCGCAGACTCTGGTGCCGAGGCAACCAGGACCGTCCAACCTCGGATCTGGAGCCAATCAGACGAGACCTTCCCTGAGAGTCTGAAGAAGCTGCTGCTGGAGGCCCAGAACCTGGTCCAGAACCTGGTCTCTGAGGGGTCCAAGGGCAGCTGATGTTTAACCCAGCTGGGCTCAAGGATGGATTCAAGGATTCAAGGACCAGAGCTCTCCAGGGTTGGAGCTCCACTGTCCTCCTCCGTCCTCCTGGGACCTTCTCACAGATTTCAAGGCAGCAGGAACCTGGTGAGCTGAAGGTTGCGGCTCCTCATCCTGCTCAGTTAGCAGCGTTAGCGATGCTCAGGTGGAGGAGACCAGAGGCTTAGAGCTGCAGGAATGTTGGGGGCTCTGGGAATGGAGCCGTGGAAGGTCAGCCGGTTTGGTCCAGACTGGTTCCAGCTGCTCCGGTGAGCCACAGACCCTGGTTACTGGCAGTAAACTGGTTTCCTGTTGTGTTGGGAGGTGCCTCCGGGAGGCAGCAGGGGTGTGGATGCTTCCTGGGTGGGTGGAGGCTTTCACACCCAGCGTGTGTCAGTGTGGCCCAGCAGCTGTCTCAGGCCTGCCGGTCGTCTGCAGCACCAGCACCTTCATCCACGAGCCTGAAGCCCACTCCTCCATCACACACCCTATCCTGAGGAGGAACCGCTCAGGTCACATGACCACAGCAGTTTACACCCAGGCACGCCCACCTGACACGCCCCTTACCAACACGTCCACCAGACCCAGGAGCTGTTATGTTCTCACTGAAGAAGACTGCACCATCATCATCATCATCATCATCATCCTCGATCTGTCACAATGTCCTCAGTTTGCTAGTAAAATACATAGAACGCCCCTCGGGGGGGTGCTGCTGCCCTGGGGGGGCAGCCGTGTGGACTGAAGCAGAAGAGCAGCAGAGAAAAGGCTCAGCGGATCCAGACAGGAGTCACGTGTTGGGACGTGTTGGGACAGCAGGTCCAGGAGGATCCGGGTCGTCCCCTCCTGGACCTGCTGGCACTGAGGAGCCCTCATGCACCCCCCCATTCAAGCCCCCCAGCACTGTAAAGACCAGGACCCGTGTGGGCCAGGAGAGCAGGAAGTCCAGCCCAGACACTGCTGCTGCTCCAGAACAGGACGACCTCTGACCCCTGGCCTGGGGTCAGGGGTCGTGGGACCTCTTCTTCTCTTCCTCCTCCTCCTATTACATTCCTAAATCATAAAGGTTTTTCCAGAAGACTGAAGATCTGATTCCATCTGTCATGAATATCTGCGCTCTTCCTCTTCTTCCTCCTCTTCCTCCTTCCACACTTCCTCCTCCTCCTCCTCCTCTTTCTCCTCCTCCTCCTCCTCTTTCTCCTCCTCTTTCTCCTCTTCCTCCTCTTCTTCCTCTTCTTCCTCTCTTTCTCCTCTTCCTCTCTTCTTCCTCCTCTTCCTCTCTTTCTCCTCTTCCTCCTCTTCTTCCTCCTCTTCTTCCTCCTCTTCCTCCTCTTCTTCCTCCTCTTCCTCTCTTTCTCCTCTTCCTCTTGTTTGCTGCAGATTTATAGGAGCACAGGTCTGTTGGCTCACATTAGCAAATACCCCTCAGCTGCAGCCTCTCACACACACTCACACACACACACACACACACACACACACACACACACACACACACACACACACAGTGAGGACTGGTGAGCCCTCGGGACTCTTGGGGAGGAAATGGGGAACTGGGATGATTAATTAACTCTGGCCTGGTTTTGATGGTGTGCTACTGGTTTCTAATGACCCAAATTCAGAGCCCCCCCCCACACACACACACACACACACACACACACACACACACGCGTGTTGTGTCATTTCCTTTCCTTTGACGACGGCGCCAGCCTGCAGCTCGTTGGTCACCTGACCACCTGCCTCCTGGGCGGAGCTACGTGTCACATGACTTCAGGCCGGCAGGAACCAGCTGGAGGCTGATCCCCTGACTCAGCTCCCATGATGCTTTTCATCAGCGTTGGGTTTTCGTGTGACAGCAGGTGAACTGAAGACGCCTCAGAAGCTGGTCAGGGCCCGGACACCAGCCCTGGTGGACGCCTCAGAAGCTGGTCGGGGCCCGGACACCAGCCCTGGTGGACGCCTCAGAAGCTGGTCGGGGTTTGTATCTAACTACGTGCTCACATTTAAACAGGAAGCCTTTTGGCCACGCCCCCACCTCCCACAGTCAGCGCGTTCCCTCTGGCCGTCCCACAGACATAGTTAATGGCTGCGGGGTCAGAGGTCAGCACAACCCGTCTCTTTTTAAATTATAAGACCATCTGCTGGATCTGGTCCAGGACTCCTGACCGGACGTGAGCGACTGTGCTCACCTCCAGGTGGGTTCGTGGACCAGGTTCAGGCCCCTGAGGGACCCAGAAAGCAGCTGAAGACACGTTCTCAGGAGCTCCAGGTGTGAGAGCTTCCTGGAGCTGGATCTGGCTGGACCTGCACAAAGAGGAACATCATGACAGGCTTCAGGCTCCCAGCGCTCCTCCACAGGTCCTGCTCTGTCCACAGGCTCTCACCAGGGTGGAGGTTCTAACCTCTGAGGAACTCTGAGGGAACAGGTCCTCCGCTGTCATGGTGACGCTGGTTCCTTTCAGGTTCCTGAAAGCTGTGCAGGTTTCCAACCTTCATCCTGCCTGGGTGGAGGTCTGCTGACTTCCCTCCTCTGTGAGCTCCGTTCTCCACGTCCATGAATGGAGCTCTGTGTGAGCCCCACCCTGGAGCCCGGCTCGCTCAGGCCTGTCCCGCTGTTTGGACAGACAATCTTCTGGGATTTGGATTCCTGTTGGCACAGAGGTGCTGATGTTTGAGCAGGGTGGAGCTTCATGGGTGGAGGAAGCTCAGCCAGACGACCGTGGGCCACCATGAACAAGCTCTTTGTAACCTTCAGAGGAGGATGCCGCTGAGCCAGGTCCTCCTCTCCTTCAGACGTCTCCTGTAGGAACACAGAAGGTCTGGACGTCGTGGTTTCATCCCAGTTGTTTCTGTGGCTGCAATCTCCAGCTCCACCAGCTTTAGCAGCGTTTTAGCTCCTCTTCTTCTGGGATGTTGGTTGGCACATCGATTCAGGTGAGAAGAAGACCGCTGGTGGGGAAGATGCTGGATAGAGCGCCACCTACAGCCAGCAAGCAGAACCTGGTCCTACCTCTCCAGGGTTGGAGGCAGTAAGTCAGCGATCGGCCTTCAGGCTAACGTCTGAGTGGACCTTCAGCACATCCTTGGGGATCACCTTCGACCTGCTGTGTAGAGGTTGTGACCTGCTGTCTTACCTGAGCGACCTTGACCTCTGTGATGGAGTCTGAGGGGTCAGCGTTGCGTCTGGCTCCACGGCTGTGGAAATGTGCTTTCTTGTCTTTCTGCGGCTGCAGCTTCGTCACAAGGCGGTGAGGGTGAGGGCCTCCAGGAGCTCTGCAGCTCTCCGCTGAGCAGTAAATCTGTCAGGAATCATGTGCAGCTTAAGATGGAACGCGCTGCGGCAACCACCCCCCGCCCCTCCCCCACCGCGTGCATTCCTCCACGTGTGCTGTGTTAGCGGCGCGGCGTTGCCATTAGCAGACATCTGAGCGGTGACAACACGGACTTCACGTCACCTTTGAAGGGCCTGTAAATATTTCTCCTGACACGGGACTGGTCAGAGGAACGCCCGCTCCCTCCCCCCCGCCCCTCCCCCCTCCACGCCGCCCGCCCCGCCCCGTGGTGGCTCTGGGATCATGTTGCTAATGGGCCTCCAGGGCCTCTGCTTTCGGGTTTGGCTGATGAAAGTCTTCATTCTCAGAGTTCAGCACCAAACTTGTTTGTTCTGACAGTTTACAGAAATCGTTCTCCTTAACAGGCTGCGAGTGTGGCTTACGTTTTCGTTGTGGGAATCTGCCTGGCTGCTGCAGAGGATGAGGATGAGGATGAGGATGAGGTGTGTCCTTCAGGACCACATCAGAAGGCTCACACAGCTGAGGTGAGGAAGGATTCACAGTTTGGAGGGTTTAGTGGGACAGAAAGTGGTCCGATCAGTCCCTCCTGGTGACCCACAGTGACCTTGAGCGGCACCTGGACAGGAAGTCTGGGCCTTGGCCACGCCTCTCTGGTATCAGAAGAAGGAATGTCTGATGTCCCTCTCTCTATCAGGACCTGAGCTGTTACTGGGCTGGAACTGGAGTTGCTGCTGGAGTTGTAACTGGGCTGGAGACAGGCTGGTACTGGGCTGGAGACAGGTTGTAGCTGAGCTGTAACTGGGCTGTAACTGGGTTGTAACTGGGCTGTTACTGGGCTGTAGCTAGGTTATAACAGGCTGTAACACAGGTTGTAACTAAGCTGTAACTGGGCTGGAACTTGGTTGTAACTGGGTTGTAGCTGAGCTGTAACTGGGTTGTAACTGGGCTGGAACTTGGTTGTAACTGGGTTGTAGCTGTGGGCTGTAACTGGAGTTGTAACTGGGCTGCTGGGCTGTAGCTGGGTTGAAACTAAGAAAGCTGTAACTGGGCAATAACTTTAGACAGCTAACTGGGCTGTAGCTGGGCTGGTACTGGGCTGGAACTTGGTTGTAACTGGGTTGTAAGCTGAGCTGTAACTGGGTTGTAGCTGGGCTGTAACTGGGTTGTTGTAACTGGGCTGTGCCTGAGCTGTAACTGGGCTGTAACTGGGTTGTAACTGGGCTGTAACTGGGCTGTAACTGGGCTGTAGCTGAGCTGTAACTGGGCTGTAGCTGAGCTGCTTAACTGGGCTGTAACTGGGCTGTAACTAAGCTGTAACTGGGAAACAACTGGGCTGTAACAGGTTGCTTAACTGGAGCTTAACGCTGGGCTGTAACTGAGCTGTTACTGGGCTGGAACTTAGTTGTAACTGGGTTGTAGCTGAAGCTGTAACTGGGCTGCTGTTAACTGGGTTGTAACTAAGCTGTAACTGGGCTGTAACTGGGCTGTAACTGGGCTGTAGCTGAGCTGTAACTGGGCTGTAACTGGGTTGTAACTGGGCTGTAACTAAGGTTGTAACTGGGCTGTAACTAGGTTGTAACTGGGCTGTAACTGGGCTGTAACTGGGTTGTAACTGGGCTGTAACTAAGCTGTAACTAGGCTGTAACTAAGCTGTAACTGGGCTGTAACTGGGCTGTAACTAAGCTGTAACTGGGCTGTAACTGGGCTGTAACTGGGCTGTAGCTGAGCTGTAACTGGGCTGCTGGGCTGCATGACTAAGCTGCTTAACTGGGCTGTAACTGGGCTGTAACTAAGCTGTAACTGGGCTGTAACTGGGCCTGTAACTGGGAAACGTAACTAAGCTGTAACTGGGCTGTAACTGAGCTGTAACTGGGCTGTAACTGGGCTGTAACTAAGCTGTAACTGGGCTGTAACTGGGCTGTAACTAAGCTGTAACTGGGCTGTAACTGGGCTGTAACTAAGCTGTAACTGGGCTGTAACTGAGCTGTAACTGGGCTGTAGCTGAGCTGTAACTGGGCTGTAACTGGGCTGTAACTAAGCTGTAACTGGGCGCAACTGGGCTGTAACTAGCTGTAACTGGGCTGTAACTGGGCTGTAACTAAGCTGTAACAGGTGTAACTGGGCTGTAGCTGAGCTGTAAACTTTGGGCTGTAACTAAGCTGTAACTGGGCTGTAACTAAGCTGTAACTGGGCTGTAACTGGGCTGTAACTGGGCTGTAACTAAGCTGTAACTGGGCTGTAACTGAGCTGTAACTGGGCTGTAACTAAGCTGTAACTGGGCTGTAACTAAGCTGTAACTGGGCTGTAACTGGGCTGTAACTAAGCGTATGTAACTGACATAGCTGAGGCTGTAACTGGGCTGTAACTGGGCTGTAACTAAGCTGTAACTGGGCTGTAACTGGGTTGTAACTGGGCTGTAACTGGGCTGTAGCTGAGCTGTAACTGGGCTGTAACTGAGTTTAGCAGCTAGCTGCTTAACTGGGGCTGTAACTGGGCTGTAACTGGGCTGCTTAGGCTGTAACTGGGTTGTGTGGCTTAAGGCTGTAACTGGGTTGTAACTGGGCTGTAACTGGGCTGTAGCGAGGCTGTAACTGGGTTTCTGTAACTGGGCTGCCCAACTGGGTGTGGCTGAGCAGTAGCTTGGGCTGTAGCTGAGCTGTAACTGGGCTGTAGCTTGGGCTGCCTTCAGAAACATAACTGGAGAAACAGTAACTGGGTTGTAACTGGGTTATAACTGGGCTTATCTTTGGGCTGTAACTGGTATTGCTATTAACGAACAGTTGTAACTGGGTTGTGGCTGAGCTGTAACCTGAGTTGTAACTGGGCTGTAACTGGGTTGTAACTAAGCTGTAACTGGGCTGTAACTGGGCTATAACTGGGCTGTAGCTGAGCTGTAACTGGGCTGTAACTGGGTTGTAACAGACTTGTAACGCTGGGACACCCAACTGGGCTGTAACTGGGCTGTTACTGGGCTGGAACTGGGTTATGCGAGCATAACTGGGCTGTAACTGGGTTTGCTTAACTGAGCTGTTATGGGCTGTAACTGGAGTTGTAACTGGGCTGTAACTGGGCTGTAACTGGGTTGTAACTAAGCTGTAACTGGGCTGGAACTTGGTTGTAACTGGGCTGTAGCTGAGCTGTTACTGGGCTGGAACTTGGTTGTAACTGGGACAGCTGACAGGCTGTAACTGGGTTATGGCTGGGCTGTAACTGGGTTGTAACACCAGGCTGTAACTGGGCTGTACCTGAGCTGTAACTGGGCTGTAGCACAGGTTGTAGTAACTGGGCTGTAACTGGGCTGTAGCTGAACTGTAACTGGGCTGTAACTGGGCTGTAACTAAACGCTGGGCTGTAACTGGGCTGTAACAGGTTGTAACTGGCTGTAACTGGGCTGTAACTGAGCTGTTACCAGGCTGGAACTTGGTTGTAACTGGGTTGTAGCTGAGGCTGTAACTGGGTTGTAAACTAAGCTGTAACTGGGCTGTAACTGAGCTGTAGCTGAGCTGTGACTGTAGGCTGTAGCAGGCTTATGTAACTAGCTAACTGGGCTGTAACTGGGTTGTAACTGGGTTGTAACTGGGCTGTAACTGGGCTGTAACTGAGCTGTTACTGGGCTGGAACTTGGTTGTAACTGGGTTGTAGCTGAGCTGTAACTGGGCTGTAACTGGGCTGTAACTGGGTTGTAACTAGCTGTAACTGGGCTGTAGCTGAGCTGTAACTGGGCTGTAACTGGAGTTGTAACTGGGCTGCTGGCAGGTTGTAACTGGGCACCTTAGCTGAGGCTGTAACTGGGCTGTAACTGGAGTTTGTAACTGGGCTGTAACTGGGTTGTAACTGTGGGCTGTAACTGGGCTGTAACTAAACATAACAGGTGTAACTGAGCTGTAGCTGAGCTGTGACAGACCTTAACTAGCTGTAACTGGGCTGTAACTGGGCTGTAACTAAGCTGTAACTGGGCTGTAGCTGAGCAACTAAGCTGTAACTGGAGACATAACTAGCTGTAACTGAGCATAACTGGGCTGTAACTGAAGCATAGCTGAGCTGTAACTGAAACGTAACTGGGCTGTAACTAAGCTGTAACTGGCAACTGTGGGCTGTAACTAGCTGTAACTGGGCTGTAACGGGCTGTAACTAAGCTGTAACTGGGCACCTTAGCTGAGCTGTAACTGGGCTGTGCTAAGCTGCTTAACTGGGTATAACTGGGCTGTAACTAAGCTGTAACAGGTGTAACTGGGCTGTAGCTGAGCTGTAACTGGGCTGTAACTAGCTGCTTAACTGGGCTGTATTAAAGCTGTAACTGGCTGTAACTGGGCTGTAACTAAGCTGTAACTGGGCACCTTAACTGGAGCTTGTAACTGGGCTGTAACTAAGCTGCCAACTTGGGCTGTAGCTGAGCTGTAACTGGGCTGTAACTAAGCTGTAACTAAGCTGTAACTGGGCTGTAACTGGGCTGTAACTGGGCTGTAACTGGGCTGTAGCTGAGCTGTAACTGGGCTGTAACAGGTGTAACTGGGCTGTAGCTGAGCTGTAAATGAGCAACTGGGCTGTAACTGGGCTGTAACTGGGCTGCTTAACACAGGCTGTAACTAAGCTGTAACAGGTGTAGCTTTGGGCTGCTTAACTAAAGCTGTGTAACTGGGCTGTAACTGAGCTGTAACAGGCTGTAACTAGCTGTAACTAAGCTGTAACTGAGCTGTAACTAGCTGTAACTGGGCTTAGTAACTAGTTTGTAACTAGCTGTAACAGCTGCCAACTGGGCTATAGCTGAGCTGTAACTGGGCTGTAGGGCTGTAACTAAGCTGCCAACAGAGTGTAACTGGGCTGTAGCTGAGCTGTAACTGGAGTTGTAACTGGGCTGTAACTGAGCTGTAGCCTAGTCTGTAACTAGCGCTGTAACCTAGCTGTAACTGGGCTGTAACTGGGCTTGTAACTAGCTGTAACTGGGCTGTAACTTTGGGCGCAACAACGCTGTAACTGGGCTGTGGCTGAGCTGTAACTGGGCTGTAACTGAACGCTAACTGGGCTGTAACTAAGCTGCCTTCAGTGCCAACTGGGCTGTAACTGAGCAGCAACTTCAAACTGTGCTTTGGGCTGTAACTAAGCTGTAGCTGAACAGCCAACTGGGCTGCTGCTGAGCTGTAACTGAGCAAGCAACTGGGCAGCAACTAGCTGTAACAGGTGTAGCTGGGCTGTGGCTAGTGCCAACTGGGCTGTAACTAAGCTGTAACTGGGCTGTAACTGGGCTGTAACTAGCTGTAACTGGGCTGTAACTGGGCTGCCAACCTAAGCTGTAACTGGAGCTGTAACTGGGCTGTAGCTGGGCTGTAAGCTGAGCTGTAACTGGGCTGTAACTGAGGCTGTAACTAAGCTGTAGCTGGGCTGTAACTGGGCTGTAACTTGGGCTGTAACTAGCTGTAACTGGGCTGTAGCTGAGCTGTAACTGGGCTGTAACTGGGCTGTAACTAAGCTGTAACTGGGCTGTAACTGGGCTGTAACTAATCTGTAACTGGGCTGTAACTGGGCTGTAACTAAGCTGTAACTGGGCTGTAACTGGGCTGTAACTAAGCTGTAACAGGTGTAACTGGGCTGTAGCTGAGCTGTAACTGGGCTGTAACTAAGCTGTAACTGGGCTGTAACCTAAGCTGTAACTGGGCTGTAACTGGGCTGTAACTAGCTGTAACTACAGGCTGTAACTGGGCTGCCCTTTGGGCTGTAACTAAGTAACTGGGCTGTAACTAGCTGTAACTGGGCTGTAACTGGGCTGTAACTAGGCATAACCTAAGCGCACTAACTGGGCTGTAGCTGTGAGCTGTAACTGGGTAACTGGGTGTAACTAAGCTGTAACTGTGAGCAACATAACACAGGTTGTAACTGGGCTGCTTAACTGGGCTGTGGCTTCTGAGCTGTAACTGGGCTGTAACTGGAGTTGTAACTGAGCTGTAACTGGGCTGTAACAGGTGTAACTGGGCTGTAGCTGAGCTGTAACTGGGCTGTAACTGGGCTGTAACTGGGCTGTAACACAGGTTGTAACTGGAGAAACATAACTGGGCTGTAGCTTTGGGCTGTGGCTGAGCAGTAACTGGGCTGTAGCTGAGCTGTAACTGGGCTGTAACTGGGCTGTAACTAAGCTGTAACTGGGCTGTAACTGATTTGTAACTGAGTTGTAACTGGAGCTTGTAACTTGGGCTGTAACTGAGCTGTGCAGTAGCAGACTTAGTTTGTAACTGGAGTTGTAGCTGAGCTGTAACTTTAAGGTTGTAACTGGGCTGTAACTGTAGGTTGTAACTAGCTGTCTTTGGGCTGTAACTGGGTATAACTGGGCTGTAGCTGAGCTGTAACTGGGCTGTAACTGGGTTGTGCTGGGCTGTAACTTTGGGTTGTAACTGGGCTGTAACTGGGCTGTTACTGGGCTGAACTGGAGTTGTAGCTGAGCTGTAACTGGGCTGTAACTGGAGTTGTAACTGGGGCTGTTCTGAGGCTGTAACTGGGTTGTAGCTTCAAGGCTGCTTAACTGGGGCTGTAACCCAAGGTTGCTTAACTAAAAGCTGTAAACTGGGCTGGAAACGGGTTGTAACTGGGCTGTAGCTGGGCTATAACCGGGCCGTAACTAAGCTGTAACTGGAGAAGCATAACTGGGGTTGTAACTAAGCTGTAACTGAACAGTAACTGGGCTGTAGCTGAGGCTGTAACTGGGCTGTAACTGGGCTGCTTAACTAGCTGTAACTGGGCTGTAACTGGGTTGCTTAACTGGGTTGTAACTGGGCACCTTAACTAGGCTGTAACTGAGCTGTTACTGGGCTGGAACTTGGTTGTAACTGGGTTGTAGCTGAGCTGTAACTGGGTTGTAATGGCACGAACATGCTGGGTTGTAACTAAGCTGTAACTGGGCTGTAACTGGGCTATAACTGGGTACAGCCAGCTGAGCTGTAACTGGGCTGTAACTGTAGGTTGCAACTGGGCTGTAACTGGGTTGTAACTGGGCTGTAACTGGGCTGTGGCTGAATATGTGGGCTGTAACTGGAGTTGTAACTGGGCTGTAACTGGGTTGTAACTGGGCTGTAACTGGGCTGTAACTAAGCTGTAACAGGTGTGTAACTGGGCTGTAGCTAGTACTGCTGGGCTGTAACTAGCTGTAACTGGGCTTGTAAACTGGGCTGTAACTAAGCTGTGGGCTGTAGCTGGGCTGTATGCAGCTGTAACTGGGCTGTAACTAAGCTGCTGGGCTGTAACTGGGCTGTAACTGGGCTTGCCAGCTGAGCTGTAACTGGAGCTGTAACTGGGCTGTAACTAAGCTGTAACTGGGCTGTAACTGGGCTGTAACTAAGCTGTAACTGGGCTGTAACTGGGCTGTAACGCTAAGCTGTAACTGGGCTTGTAGCTGGCAGGCTGTGGCAACTAGCTGTAACTGGGCTGTAACTGGGTTGTAACTGGGCTGTAACTAAGCTGTAACTGGGCTGTAACTGGGCTGTAACTGGGCTGTAACTAAGCTGTAACTGGGCTGTAGCTGAGCTGTAACTGGGCTGTAACTGGGCTGTAACTAAGCTGTAACTAAGCTGTAACTGGGCTGTAACTGGGCTGTAACTAAGCTGTAACTAAGCTGTAACTGGGTTGTAACTGGGCTGTAGCTTTGGGCTGTAGCTAGGCTGTAACTAAGCTGTAACTGGGCTGTAACTGGGCTGTAGCTGAGCTGTAACTGGGCTGTAACTAAGCTGTAACTAAGCTGTAACTGGGTTGTAACTGGGCTGTAACTGGGCTGTAGCTGAGCTGTAACTGGGCTGTAACAGGTGTAACTGGGCTGTAGCTGAGCTGTAGCTGGGCTGTAACTGGGCTGTAACCACAGGCTGTAACTAAGCTGTAACTGGGCTGTAACTGGGCTGTAACTGGGCTGTAACTAGCAGCAACAGGTGTAACACAGGCTTTTAATAACTAATGTAACAGGTGTAACTGGGCTGTAGCTGAGCTGTAACTGGGCTGTAACTAAGCTGTAACTGGGCTGTAACTGGGCTGTAACTGGGCTGTAACTAAGCTGTAGCTTTGGGCTGCCAGCTGAGCTGCTTAACTGGGCTGTAACTGGGCTGTAACTAAGCTGTAACTAAGCTGTAACTGGGCTGTAACTGGGTACTGTAACTGGGCTGTAACTGGGCTGTAGCTGAGCTGTAACTGGGCTGTAACAGGTGTAACTGGGCTGTAGCTGAGCTGTAACTGGGCTGTAACTGGGCTGTAACTGGGCTGTAACTGGGCTGTAACTGGGCTGTAACAGGTGTAACTGGGCTGTAGCTGAGCTGTAACTGGGTTGTAACTGGGCTGTAGCTGAGCTGTAACTAAGCTGTAACTAAGCTGTAACTAAGCTGTAACTGGGCTGTAACTAAGCTGTAACTGGGCTGTAACTGGGCTGTAACTACGCTGTAACTGGGCTGTAGCTGGCAGGCTGTAACTGGGCTACTAACTGGGCTGTAACTGGCTGTAAACTAGCTGTAACTGGGCTGTAACTGGGCTGCAACTGGGCTGTAACTAAGCTGTAACTTTGGGCTGTAACTAGCTGTAACTGGGCTGTTCTTAACTGGGCTGTAGCTGAGCTGTAACTGGGCTGTAACTACAGGCTGTAACTGCTAAGCTGTAACAGGTGTAACTGGGCTGTGCTGAACAACTGGGCTGTAACTGGGCTGCTTAACTAAGCTGTAACTGAGCTCTGCTTAACTGAGCTGTAACTAAGCTGTCAACTGGGCTGTAACTGGGCTGTAACTGGGCTGTAGCTGAGCTGCCCGCTGGGCTGTAACTGGGTAACTAAGCTGTAACAGGTGTAACTGAGCTGTAGCTGAGCTGTAACTGAACAACCAACTGGGCTGCTTAACTAGTAACAGGTGTAACTGGGCTGCCAGCTGAGCTGTAACTGGGCTGTAACTAAGCTGTAACTGGGCTGTGGCAGGCTGTAACTAGCTGTAACAGGTGTAACTGGGCTGTGAGCTGTAACTGGGCTGTAACTGGGCTGTAACTGGGCTGTAACTAAATGTAATAAGCTGTAACTGGGCTGTAACTGGGCTGTAGCTGAGCTATGTAACTGAGCTGTAACTAAGCTGTAACTAAGCTGTAACTGGGCTGTAACTGGGCTGTAACTGGGCTGTAACTAAGCTGTAACTGGGCTGTAACTGGGCTGTAACTAAGCTGTAACTAAGCTGTAACTGGGCTGTACGCTGGGCTGTAGCTGAGCTGTAGCTGGGCTGTAACTGGGCCTGTAGTAGCTACAGCAGGTGTAACTGAGTGTAACAGGCTGTAACTGGCTGTAACAAGGTGTAATAGACTGTAACTGGGCTGTAGCTAAGCTGTAACTGGGCTGTAGCCCCAAGGCTGTAACGGCTGTAACTAGCTGTAACTGGGCTGTAACTTTGGGCTGTGGCTGAGCTGTAACTGGGCTGTAACTAGCTGCTTAACTGGGCTGTAACTGGGCTGTAGCTGAGCTGTAACTGTGGGCTGTAACTGGGCTGCCAACTAAAAACAACAGGTGTAACTGGGCTGTAACTGGGCTGTGGCAGCTGTAACTGGCTGTAACTAGCTGTAACAGGTCTTAACTGGGCTCAGGAGTTCCTCCCAGCTGCCTCCTCACTGCTGGACTCAGCCTGGAGGCTGGGCAAGCTCCTGCCCCTCTGCTGGTGACAGGGAAGCAGCTGGTCTGGGGTCTGAAGCCAAAGCTAACGTGGAGATGTTCAGGTCCCAGGACGTCTGAGGTCTTCTGAGCTGAGAAACAGGCTGGAGGAACTTTGCTGTTGTTGACCTTCTGCCTCTTCTCTTGATAGGACCACATGGGCGCCAGCAGATGCGTAGACGAGCTTCTCGGGCAGCGAGGAGAGACTCCAGAGGTCCCAAGGTGAGCTTCTGCAGACTAGATGTTTGAGTGCTTCCGTCCTGTGCAGCTGTGTCTGCAGCAGGTACAGAAGGTGAGCCGAGGTGTGGAGGAGGGTTCTGGTCAGTTCTGGTCGATTGTGCGATCCCACCAGGGTCATTTGTATCCTGAAGGTTCCTCGGAGAGGATTTATGAGGACAACGGAGATGAAGAGCTTGTGCAGATGCCTCGACCCCTCCGTGCTCCTCTCGTCCAGAGATGACCCGCCCCCGCAGAAAGAGGCGCCATTAAACAATGTCTTTTGTGAGAGCTTTTCTCCCAGTCAGAGCAGCTGGAGCTGGGGCGGCTGGGGCTAGGGTCGCCTGCTGGTCCTGGGTCAGCCGGCTGGTCCTGGGTCAGCCGGCTGGTCCTCGCTGCACCCATGGGAACCTGTGGCGGCTGATCCTGGGTCAGCCCTGATAGCTGAGGGGTCCTGAGCAGCAGGACCCGGCCGAGGCAGTGAAAGAGCCGCCGCGTTCTACAGGATGTGGACAGTGTTGTCATCAGGCAGCCCCTCCTGTGAAGGTTGGGGTCAGGGGTCAGGGGTCAGTGCTGGGCTCTTTCAGGACAGCGACAGTGATCAACGACAGCAGCTCAGTCTTCAGCAGCATCGTTAGGCTCGTCCTCGTCCTCACGTCGTCTGCGTCCCCTCTTTGTTGACCCCATGACCCCTGGCATTCATGACTCGTTAACCTTTCCTTTGGCTGGTTTCACGCAGCTCAGACGTTCACCTACCTTCTGAATGTCTTCTCCACTTTGGAGATGTTTGAGATGGAACCTTTGGACTCTGACCAGTTCAACCGAGAGGCCCGCCCCTCCTGAGGGCCTGGTCCTCTGGCTCCTCCCACTGCCTCCTGTCTGTGGCGGACACCAACAAAGGCACCACGGTTCACAGTCGCTATCAGACGGACGTTTCTGACCCAGCGTCTCTTCACGAAGAGCCTCCATCGCTCTTCTGTAACCTTCTGCAGGTCACATGACCTTGTGCAGGCCTCAGCTGCTGTTTCTGCAGAGCAGCTGGAATCATCTGTGGCCCTGTCCACACCTCTGAGGGAGGCGGGGGGCAGGGCGCTCTCAGCTGGGTCCCTGGACCCTCAGCAGGCTGTGTGCTCAAACATTCGCAGCAGCATCTGCTGAATCGGCCTTGGTCACAGATGGACGGTAAGGTCAGGTGGTCTTTGGCAGGAGGACCTGGGTAGTGGGAGCAATGCTCTGAACAAGCTGCTAGAAGGGACTTCCTGTCCTGCTAGCAGCATCAGCCCCAGCCTGCAGACCCTCTGCTGGAAACGTGGTCGGTGTCTGCAGGATTAAGGTCCTTCACAATGTGGACATTGTGTCTTAGTCTCAGACTCTGGACTTATCTGCATTCCTGCAGCCAGTCAGCTGTTTAAGGGCTGAGTCCTGCTAACGTAGCATTAGCTGCTGCTGCTGTCCAGCTGGAGGCTGTCTTCACCTCGTCTCCTGCTCACTCAGAACAGGTTCCGGTGACCTTGGCAGGCTGGGAGGACCTCCTTCATGCTCATGAAGGTGTGAGGTGTTTTGACTCTGCCTGTGCAGGTTGAGGCAGAGAGACCCGCAGACCTGTCAGATCCCCAGACCCCTCCTGAAAACAGCGCTGGGAGGTGGGAAAAGTGGGATCTGATCATTGAGGCGGAAAATCACGCTGACCTGAATAAATGCTGCGCTGGCGGGAAGCGCTGCCCCTGCGTCGCGGCTTGCGTGGGAGGATCTGAGCGTGCGTGGTTGCTCCTGTGCAGCTGGGCTGCGAACACAGCTACTGTCCCATGTTTACTGGGACCTAAACGGTGGCGTTGACGCGGCAGGAGGCTTTTATGGCGCTATGACCGCAGCTGTCGCATTTAACCATCAGTCAACTTCAGCCGTGGAGCCCAGGAGGACGTTCTTCTGGAGACCTGCCCCCCATGAAGAGCCAGCCTCCATCATCCCACCTGCAAGGCTGAGCTTCCTCAAGCTTCTCCTTGGGATCTCCATCCGTTCACAGACCGCCATGGTGACCATGACTCCGCCCCTCCGCCCAAGCAGCCCTAACAGACCTTCGTCCTGGTTGTTTGTGGTCGTCTCAGCAGTCTGGAGGTCGGGGAAACACTCGCTCCTGCCCCGCCCACTCCTGTCAACGCCGCCTCGACAGAGCGCCTTCGGGAGACATGCTGGTCATTTGTGGTTTCCTGAGACGTCAGAGGTGGACGTGAGGCTCCGGGGGGACAGAAGTGTCCTGTCCTCCCTTAGGAACCAAGTCTGGACTTAAACTGGCCTTTGATGTCCACGAGCAGCCTAAACGTCCTCACTGGGCTAGGAGGAGGAGGATTTGGTGCTCAGTATAAGTACAAGAACACACACACACACACACACACACACACACAGGGTGGGGATGATGGCGCTGGGACAATGGCTGGAGGGTTGAGGTGGATCTGGAATAGTTTGCAGGGTGGTCTGATGTTGGGTGGTGGTGAGTGCTCACGGTCATGGTTTGTGTGTGTGTGTGTGTGTGTTGGGGGTGGGGTGCTGGAGCCAGGCTGGCTGTGTGGGCGGCTGAGTGTTTCCAAACAGTGGAATCTGTCACCGACACCCCTGGAGAGCAATAATCAAGGCCTTAATGAGCACTGAAGCTCTGTCAGCACACACACACACTCACACACACACTCACACACACACTCACACACACACACACTCACACACACACACACACACACCTCTACACACACACACTCACACACACACTCACACACACTCACACACACACTCACACACACACTCACACACACACTCCACACACACACACTCCTCCTCCACACACACACTCACACACTCACACTCCACACACACACACACTCCACCTCACTCACACCTCACACACACTCACACACACTCCTCACACACACCTCACACACACACACTCACACACACACACACACACTCACACACACTCACACACTCCACACACACTCACACCTCACACACTCACACACACACACTCACACACCTCACACTCACACACACACTCACACACACACACACTCACACACACTCACACACACACACACTCCCACCTCACACACTCACACACACACTCACACACTCACACCTCCACACACACCTCACACACACACACTCACACTCACACTCACACTCCCACACTCCCCCCCACCTCCCACCTCACACACACCTCACACTCTCACACACACCTCCCAACACACTCACACACACTCCATCACACCTCCTCCACACACACTCACACACCTCCACACACACCTCACACTCCACACACACACACTCCACCTCACACTCACCTCACACTCCACACACTCCACACACACACTCTCACACACACACTCCACACACACACCTCACACACACTCACACACTCACACACACACACACTCACACACTCACACACCTCCCACACACACTCCACACACTCCACCTCACACTCACTCACACACTCACACTCACACACACACACACTCACACACTCACACTCACACACACACACACTCACACACTCACACACTCACACTCACACACACACTCACACTCACACCTCACACTCACACACTCACACACACTCACACACTCACACACACTCACACACACACACTCACACTCCTCACACACACCTCCACACACTCACACTCACCTCCTCACACACACACTCACACACTCACACTCACACTCACACTCACACACACACTCCCACACCTCCTCACACTCACACACTCACACACACACACACTCACACACACACTCACACTCCTCACACACACACACACTCACACACACACTCACTCACACTCCTCACACACTCCACACACACCTCACACTCACACACTCTCCACACACACTCCACACACTCACACTCACACACTCACCTCACACACTGCACACACACACTCACACACTCACCTCACACACTCACACACACAACACTCACACACACACACACACACACTCACCTCACACTCACACACACACACTCCACACACACACCTCACACACTCACACACACACTCCTGCTCATACCTCACTCCTTTTACACTCACACACACACACACACATCACCTCACACACACCTGACACTCACACACACACACTCCACACACACTCCTCACACACTCCACACCTCCACCTCCTCCTCCTCCACACACACTCCACACACACACACATCACACTCCTCTCCACTCCTCACACACCTCACTCCACCTCACTCCTCCACACACTCCCCACCTCACTCACTCCTCTTTCACCTCACTCACTACTCACACACTCCACACACCTCACACACACACACTCTCACCTCTCACACACTCACTCACTCACTCCTCACTCACTCACTCACTCACTCCACACACACTCACACACACACACCTCTCTCCACTCACACACACACACTCACTCCTCACACTCACTCACTCACTACACTCCACACACTCACACACACACACACTCTCTCACACACTCACACACACACACTCTCTCACACACTCCACACACACACACTCTCTCACACACTCACACACACACACTCCACACACTCACTCCTCACTCACTCTCACACACTCCACACACACACACTCACACACACAGGCTCCAGTGTCCTGATCACAGTAAGAGACAGGAAACGCTGCCTCTGAGCCCATTTGCTGATTGGCTGACAGGCGTCTGTGTTGGCTCCTCCCTCCTCGCCTCTCCTGATGGCGTGGAATTGTTCACCGCCTGCTCACAGACGTGACTCCTGTATTCAGATCTGAGCGCTGTTTACATGATAAACGTGTGTGAGACCGGCACAGTGAAGTGTTTCTGAAGCTTCTGCTGGAGGCCCCTCCCCCGCCTGCTGGAGCCTCCCCGCCTGCTGGGCCCTCCCCCGCCTGCCAGGCCCTTCCCCTCTGCCTGCTGGGCCCCTCCCCGCCTGCTCAGGCCTCCCCTGCCTGCTCGAGCCCCTCCCCCGCCTGCTGGGGCCTCCCCCACCTGCTGGAGCCCCTCCCCCTGCCTACTGGAGCCCCTCCCCATACCTGCGCAGTGCTGTCACACGGTTGGGGTCATTGTTCCCGTCTGTAACGGGCTCAGCCCCCACCCGGGCCCCTCTGCTGGGCAGCAGACGATGGGGCCTCAAGTCCCCACCTCCTCTGTGGGTCCCACCCATTGAGCTGAGGTCAGGCAGTCGGGCCCCACTGTCCCGCCAGCCTGGATGCCCTCAGCCTGGCTGCTGCCAGCGGCTCGAGCCAGTGTGATGGTGCCTTGGGCTGGGTTTCTGTGGTCCCTGCTGCTCCTCTGGTGCAGAGGTCAGGGGGTTCACCCCACCCCACCACCACAACCCCAACCGTCCGTCTTTGATCAGGTCAGTCTGGTGGAAAGTCAGTTTGAAAGCTGCACTGGCTGATCAGAGAGGCGACAGAGAAGAAACTCTTTCATCTGCACCCAGAATATCCCAGCACCCTCCGTGGTGAAAACCCAGTTGTCTTCTCCTGTCTGGAGTGGGGATTAAGCTGTACTGACTCCACCTCCTGCTCTTTCAGCCCCACCCCTCCCTGCAAATATCTGAGCAAAGAGCCGCCGTCTCACTCCACGAGTTAAATGTCCTGGGCCGGGGAGGACGCGGGGAGAGGACAGGGCGGTGGAAAACCGGAGGGACACAGTGAGACAGCGTCTGCAGCGTGAAGAGGGAAGCGGCGGCGCAGCGGCGGCAGCAGTGGGGCATGTCAGCAGGCTGAAAGAGACGACAGAGCGCTTGGGAGGAGGAAGAGAGGAGGAAGAGGAACGGCGCTGCAGACGGACAGTTGCAGGCGGGCTGGAGGTGGACAAGCATGGCTGTCCTCTGACTGCGCCGGGATGGAGCACTCCTGCGGGGTAAGAAAGCAGCCCTGCATCCAGCTCAGGAGCAGCTGCTGCTGGACGCCAGCTTTGATGTCTCAAACTTCTGTTTCAGAAGCTTCCTGTCTGACTCCTCCGATGTTGGTGGTGGTGTTTTGTTGTTGCTGTGGTGGTGGTGTTCTAGTTGTTGTAGTTGGTGTTATAGTTGTGGTGGTGTTGGTGTTTTGTTGTTGTTGCTGTAGTTGTGGTGGTGTTGTAGTTGTGGTGGTGTTGTAGTTGTGGTGGTGTTGTTGGTGTTGTAGTTGTGGTGGTGTTGTTGGTGTTATAGTTGTGGTGGTGTTGTTGGTGTTATGGTTGTGGTGGTGTTGTTGGTGTTATAGTTGTGTGGTAGTGTAGTTGTGGTGGTGTTATTGAGTATTATAGTTGTGGTAATTGTTGTAGTTGTGTGTGTTGTTGGTGTTATAGTGGTGGAGTTGTGCTGCTGCTGACTGGTTGCTGTTCCATGCTGTGGCCCCTGGGTGGTGTGTTCTAGACCCTGGTGGTGTTGTGGCTAGGTGGTGTGGTTGTAACTTCTGTGTTGGTTCTGTGTTGTGGCCCCTGGCTGGTGTGTTGTGGCCCCTGGGTTCTGTGTTGTGGCCCCGGGGTTCTGTGTTGTGGCCCCTGGCTGTAAGTGTTGGAGCAGCGAGGCTCCTGTCCTCTCTGAGGTGGTCCCTGCTGGTCCTGGTGCCACCTGGCGTGGTCTGAGCTCTGAAGGCCCGGCGGGTCCGCGGGCGCTGGCGTCCTGCTGCAGGTCTGCTGTGGCCCCCGGGGCTGTGGGGGTGGGGGGGCAGATGTTGGGCTCGCGCCTCTGGAGCCACCATGGGTTCAGAGCCTGGGTTGCAGGAGGATTTGATTTCATAAATTAAAACTGGAACTCTGTCCTCATCGCCACGGCGACCATTTCTGCTCACCCCCCACCCCCACCCTGCCTGTTTCCTCACATGTTCCACATTTGAGCTCCGTGGTCACATGGTCACATGGTCACATGGTCAGGGGGCTGAGATTCCTGCCTGTTCAGAGTCCGCTTCAGATCAGCCAGCTGCTGCCCCCCATACTGGTCCCCACTGGTGCCCCCTCATGCTAATTGTCCCCCATACTGATTCCCCATACTGGTGCCCCCCTCATCTGGTACTTTGGGGTCCCAGTGACCCTCAGCTGACGTTTTGGCTGCGGGTCAATCTGGTGCTGAGGAATGTTTCCTGTGAATGGGGCCTCAGCTGTCAACGAGAGCACCCATCATTGATGGGGGGCTGTAGACCCCCCCCCCACAGAGCCCCAGACGCTGGTTCACAGCTCCAGGGGAGCTGTGGGGGGTCCCCCCGCCCCCCCCACAGACGTGTCATCTTCATCACGCGCTGAATCAGTCAGACCAGTCAGACCAGTCAGACCAGTGATCCCACTCAGACCAGCAGACCACAGTAGTCTGCTTTGAGGCTCCTCTTCTCTAATGTGCCGCCTGCTTGCTGTCCTCTGAGGTGAAACAGGCTGTTTTTGGGACGCAGGCGTGACAGGATAATCATGCTTTTCCTGCTGACACACTTTTCCTTGATTCAGCCTCTCGGTGCATGCATTGGCGACCGTGTGCCAGGATTGGCGGCGACCTCACCTGAAGCTGACACGGATGGATCAGGATCTGCCAGAACCCGTCTGGATTTGGTGCGTCGACAGCCTGGTTCTCTGCTGGTTGACGCATTCCGGTCAGCAAAGCAGCTGAGCACGTCAGCTGTTAGCGCCACCGGCTGCCGTCTTTAGCGCTGCTCCTGTAACCGGTTCAAAGCTTTACTATTGCTGCTTCCATTCAGTCACATGACCCTCTCCACCGCTGACATCAGCTGCTGTGGGCGCCTCTGACCACCTCCGGCTCAGGGTGCACGGCTGCTGGGACAGTCGTGCATGCAGCGGCAACGGCGGCAGCAGCAACAATCTGCATCTGCAGCAGCAACGGTCTGCATCTGCAGCAGCAACGTCATCGGCGCGTAGCGATCTGTAGCTGCGGCAGCAGCGACCTGCCCAG
Organism: Pao palembangensis; assembly: GCA_015343265.1. Lineage (NCBI taxonomy): Eukaryota > Metazoa > Chordata > Actinopteri > Tetraodontiformes > Tetraodontidae > Pao > Pao palembangensis. The sequence continues at coordinate 228,434 of CM027085.1, forward strand.
CTGCAGCGGCAACAGCGATCTGTAGCTGCAGCAGCAGCGATCTGCTGCGGCAGCAGCGCGATCTGTAGCTGCAGCGGCAACAGTCTGTAGCTGCGGCAGCAGCAGCGATCTGTGGCTGCAGCAGCGCGGCAGTCGCGGCTGCAGCGGCAGCGATCTGTAGCGGCAGCAGCGTCTGTAGCTGCGGCAGCGCGATCTGTGGCTGCAGCAGCAGCGATCTGTAGCTGCAGCAGCAGCGATCTGTGGCTGCGGCAGCAGCGGCGATCTGGCTGCGGCGGCAGCGGCGATCTGCAGCTGCGGCAACGGCGATCTGCGGCTGCAGCAGCAGCGATCTGCAGCAGCTGGGGCTGCGTCCATCTGCGTTCCGTCTGGCCGGCGGACGTGCTGGCATCTCACGCGCTGGACGAGCTCATTGTCCCGCTGGGACGCATGCGGACGGCTGCAGCTTACATAAGGGCGCCATCGGCGGATTAACGGCGGGATGACCCGTCCGGAGGGTTAGTGCTGCGGGCTTGCGTGCCATCAGAGCTGCAGCCACAGCAGGAGGGCGGGCGCTAATACGCAAATGCTGGCTGCTCAGAGTCGCCGTAAACGCTGCAGTCTGATTGGACAGGAAGGTTCAGGCTGACGCTGGCGTTTCCGGCCTGGTAATGACAGGGCGCCTTCGCTCGCACGCAGCTGAGCTCACAGTCGCCGCCTTGTCTGAGCCTGCAGGGAAACTGTGGCGGGAAAGAGGCCGACCTGCTGCAGCTCCGCCCCGCGGGGGAAGGTGTGTGTGGTGTGTGTGTGTGTGTGTGTGTGTGTGTGTGCACCTCCTCCAGAGTCCTGTCTGAGGAGGTGCTGAGATCAAAGCCCTCCAGTCAGAGGCCCCAGCCAGCGTTCCAATGTGCCCCAGCAGCGCAGCTGGCAGCACTAAGGCTGCCAGGACCAGGTCAGCTGATCCTCCTTCTGTTTCATGACTTGAGTCCCAAACTGACCAGTGTGGGCGGCGTTGAGCGGGTTCAAAAGCTGGATCAGCGGTTGGGGCGGGCCTCGGAGGCTGAGGTGCGCTCCTGGGCGCCCGTGTTGACACCTGGTGGGGCAGCTCAGGAGCATCAGAGGCGCGGGAGTGCCCAGCTGAGACGTGACTCCAGGCTCACCTCTGACCTCTGACCTCTGACCAGCTCACCTGCAGCTTGTGGGAGGCCAACAGGGGGCGCTGCAGCACCGTCACCTGACCTACCTGGAAAAACCAGGTTGCTGGGATCAGAGGTCACATCCTGTTTCTGTGACCTTTGACCTGGCTGCCTGGCTCTTCTGTGGTCCAGGGAGGAGCTGGCCTCGGCCCGCCTGCCGAGTGGTCCGGGTTGGGGTCCACATGAGGGTGATGACACACAGTCCTCACCTTCCACGCTGTCATGTGACCCCAGCAACAGGAAGTCTGTGCTGGCGGATCAATTTGCTGCTCATTTCCAAAATAAAGCATGAGATTAAAATGAGTCAGGAAGCGGAGGGGGAGGAGGACAACACTAGCTCCATTTGAAGTGAGATTATCTCAGTCTGGTCGGTCAGTGTAGTCCAGTCCAGCCGTTCCAGCCGGTCGGTCTGGTCCGGCATTCGCTCACCTGCTGTTCTGGGCTTCAGGGCTCCGCTTTTCTGCTCTGAGCAGATCAAGGGCCTCAGTCCTCCAGAAACCAGTCCTCCAGTCCGTCTCTTTTTTTGAGCTGGGGACGCTGAGGGCAACAGGGGACGTCTGCACCACTGCTGTCACATGACCCACTGCATGTCTGAGGCTGTGTTCCTGACGGGGGTGTGTTCACCCTCCAAGATCACTGATTTAATGGTGTCCCAGAGGAACAATACACACACACACACACACACACACACACTATTCAAAGAGCACGGACACAAAAACAGCACAGTGTGTGTGTGTGTGTGTGTGTGTGAGTGATGTAGAGATTATACCCCCCATGAATAACAGGGCTGCAGATGTCATGAAGCTGCAGCTTCTCTGAGTCATCCTGATCTCTAATGCGTGCATGTGCGTGACAGCAGTACCGTCGGTTTTGTCCAATCAGGCGCTGAGTCAAGGTCTGAACGCTCCTTTAAATGAGACTTCTTTGAATATTTAAGGATTCGTTTCTCCTGATTCACCTAGAGAGCAGTTTGGATTTAATGCTAAAACATCAAAAAGCAGCTGAGATCAAGGTTTATCAAAATCGAATTGAATCCAGATTAGATCAGAGTTTATCAAATCAGATTAGATCAGGTCAGTCAGAGTTTATCAGATCAGATTAGATCCGGAATTAGATCCAGAGTTTATCCGTCAAGATTAGATCCAGATTAGGTCAGGTTTATCAGATCAGATTACCATCAGATTGAATCAGAGTTTATCAAAATCAGATTAGATCAGATTAGATCGAGTTTATCAGATCAGATTACATCAGATTGAATCAGGGATTTATCCGTCAGATTAGATCAGATTAGATCAGAGTTTATCAAATCAGATTAGATCAGATTTGATCAGAGTTTATCAGATTAGATCAGATTTGATCAGAGTTTATCCGTCGAATTAGATCGAACGTCAGAGTTATCAGATTAGATCAGATTTGATCAGAGTTTATCAAATCAGATTAGATCAGATTTGAAAAGAGTTTATCAGATCAAATTAGATCAGATTAGATCAGAGTTTATCAGATCAGATTAGATCAGATTTGATCAGAGTTTATCAGATTTGATCAGATTTGATCAGAGTTTATCAAATCAGATTAGATCAGATTTGAAAAGAGTTTATCAGATTAGATCAGATTTGAAAAGAGTTTATCAGATTAGATCAGATTTGAAAAGAGTTTATCAGATCAAATTAGATCAGAGTTTATCAGATTTGATTAGATCAGATTTGATCAGAGTTTATCAGATTAGATCAGATTTGATCAGAGTTTATCAGAGTTTATCAGAGTTTATCAGATTCAAATGCTGTCCTGTGATTGGCTGTTTTCCCAGGACAATGTCGCCCTCTGCTGGATGAAAGTAGACTGGCGGCAGGAAGAAGCTCAAATGATTACTGTTGATTAAACATCTCAAATCTTCAACTCTGGGGTCAACACTGATTTTCTGTGCATTTAAATATTATTAGTGCAGTTTTTATGTCCCACATCGGCCATAAACAGGCCCAAATGGATGAAAATAGTTGAATTTGTGATAAAGTTAAAGCAGATGACCAGTCTAACAGGGAAAGGGGGGGGGGTCCCGTGATGAGCTGGAGACAGGTCCTGGATGGACCCCAGGGACAAGCTGCAGACCCCCCATGACCCCATTAGTAGATAAAGCGGTAGAAGATGGATGGATGGAGGATAGTCGCTCATGATTGTTTGTGTTTTGAACCACTAGATGGCGCCATAACAGAGGTTCTCAAAGCCAAACATGAATCCCACCAACACAGCCAGCGTTTGAGCGACAGGAAGAAGCTCAGCTTCTTCTGTGTCCCGCTGAAATCACTCCCTCGTTCACCTACAGTCAGGTGACCCAACTCAGCGCTGAACTGGAAATCTGCCGTCAGACGGTGAATCACGGGGACGCGTAGAGAACCGTCACCAGAGCCCCCTCACTCACATGTGGACGTCTACAACGAGGACATCTCACTAACTCTGTGTGTGTGTGTGTGTGTGTGTGTGTGTGTGTGTGTGTGTGTGTCCACAGCGACAAGAGCTGATCCTGGAGCTGGAGGAAGAGCGACGTTTGCGTCTGGGGAGCGAGAAGCGTCTCCAGGAAGTGACCCAGGATTGCGAGCTGGGCCGAGCTCAGATGGTTTCACTGCAGCAGTTGTCCAGGTGGGTCCAGAGTTCTGCTAACGCCGCTCCACTGGCTGGCTGAGCTAGCTGTGCTAACTGTGCTAGCTGCTGCCTGAACCAGAGGTCTCACGTCAACCCTGGTGCACGCTACTTCCTGTTTGATGAAGTGTCTTTGACTGAGCTGCAGCGGCGGTAAATCCAGGAAGTGAATCTGCTCCTCTGGACTCACGCACGGAGGTCACGGCGAGCAGCCTGGCAGCTGCCGTCTAGGACCCGGTGGCCTGCTTCGCCCCGGCGTCCACGCCAGGGTCGGCCCAGGGCCTCCGTATGGACACCACGAGGGGCTACGTCTAAGAGCATTCACGCTAGCACCGCCGCTAGATGCTAACACTAAACGTGCATGCTCGGACAGACAGGACCAGAGTCTGTCCTCCGTCTCCTCTCTGCTGGACTCCACCCATCAGGGTGATGAAGACACTTCCTGGTTTGACAGGAGTGTCCCTGACTGGGGGTGTGGAGGAGCTTCAGGGCCTGAGCGTGCTGCTGGACCTGCTGGAAGCGGCTGAGGCTCCCTGTGACCACTAGAGGGCGCTGATCTGAGCTGGGATCTCATGTCTTCTTCAGAGCTGATGTTTTTTTCTCTGGTTGTCAACATCCCACCTTTCAGAATAAGAGCGCGGACGTCAGGACAGCTTTGAAAAAGGATGTTTTTTCTTTCTTTCACTTTTAGACTGAAAGGTGAAGGTAGTGACCGTGTGCTCGTGGACCAGCGGGAGGTTCTCGCTCACCCAGAACCTCAGCTGGGCCTTCCTGTCTGCTGGTTAAAGCAGGAAGTGACAGCGGCCTGATTACACGCGCGTTTAGGCCTCGTCCCGGACAGATGGCTGAAAAGGGAGTCCAGAGAACAGCTGATGGGTTGGGCTGGTAATGACTGGCTCTGGCCAGTAGGGGGCGGAGTTTGGACCAACGTGGGGATGCAGATTCTGCTCTCATCATCATCACCGGTCCAGAACCAGAACCAGCCCAGAAACAAACCAGAACCAGACCAGAACCAGCCCAGAAACAAACCAGAACCAGAACCAGCCCAGAAACAAACCAGAACCAGGAACAGAACCAGCCCAGAAACAAACCAGAACCAGACCAGAACCAGAACCAGCCCAGAAACAAACCAGAACCAGAACAGAACCAGAACCAGAACAGAAACAAACCAGAACCAGAACAGAACCAGCCCAGAAACAAACCAGAACCAGACCAGAACCAGCCCAGAAACAAACCAGAACCAGAACAGAACCAGAACAGAAACAAACCAGAACCAGAACAGAAACAAACCAGAACCAGACCAGAACCAGAACCAGCCCAGAAACAAACCAGAACCAGACCAGAACCAGTCCA
>CM027085.1:238592-298592 GCA_015343265.1 Pao palembangensis
TCACTCACTCACTCACACACTCACTCACTCACTCACTCACTCACTCACTCACACACTCACTCACTCACTCACACACTCACTCACTCACTCACTCACACACTCACACTCACACACTCACACACACACTCACTCACACACTCACACACACACACACACACACACACACACACTCACACACACACACACTCACACACACACACACACACACACACTCACACACACACACACACTCACACACACACACAGCAGAACCGTCCTGTTTGCTGTCCTGTTAAACACCTTCTGTTCCCAGGTCAGGCGTCTGTCCCTGACCCCTGACCCCTGACCCCTGACCCCTGACCTCTGACCCGTCCTCTGGCTTTCAGAAGCTGCAGTCCCGGATCCTGGACCTGTCCTCGGCGGACGTCCTTGTGGAGCTGGAGCGGAGCAAGGCCCTGCTGCAGTGCAGAAGCTGCCTCCCTAACGTGAGCTTTGATGCTTTGATGTGCTCTCAAAGGTAGCCTTGCGTCCGGCTGCAGACATCAGTAAAGGTATTAAAACCCGACCTCTGCGTCTGCAGCGTGACCCCGCCTCCTGCTCTCAGCCCGACCCCTGCTCAGGTTACCACATCCGTCGATGGGCGCGCCTCTTGCTGTAGTCGTCTCATTAATTATGCAGGAACCTCTGAAGGTTCTCCGGTTCCCCTCTGAGACCAGGACCTGTGCCGCTCCAGGATGTGGCTTCTGGACTCACCGTGAGTCGGTGAAAGACACGCTGCTCTGACGCTCCGCCTTGCTGTCCCAGCAGGAGGTCCAGGTGACCGGGAGGGCGGGGCCCGGGAGGGCGGGGCTCCCGGCGGGAAGGTGCCTGAGCCCGCTGAGCCTGGCGTACCCGCGCAGCAGCCGCAGCAGCAGCGAGCTGTCGCTGTCCAGCGCCTGCAGCGAGCTCTCCAGCGGGTCCTACACGTGGAACGAGGGACGTCCCTGCGGACAAAAGGTTGGACTCGGGTCCTCTTCCTGTCCCAGCGCTGACGCTGGCGCTAACATCAACGCTAACGCTGCTCTGTGTTTCTGCAGCCGTCTCTGAGCTGGGACAAGGGGCGGAGTCTGGGCTCGTCGGTCCCGGCGGACATCTGCTCCACCCTGGAGGAGCAGACGCCTACAAGGTGCAAGGAGAGCCACATCCTGGAGGGCCTGAGGAAGCTCCAGAGGAGGAAACACCGCAGCTCCTCTGCGTCCTCCAGGACCTCCAGGACCTCCAGGTCCGGGGACAAAGACTGCATGAAGTCCAACGAAGGCATCTACTCGCTTGGGATGAAGAGCAGAGCTGCTGGGACGACCTCCGCTGCTCTGGGACAGAAGTTCTCGTTTGACTCTGATGATGCAGATGATGAGCTGGCCCATCCTGGAGACCACATCCCAACCAGAGACAGCTGGTCCCACAGCATCTCAGACAGCTCGTGTAGCTGGGAGAAGATCGAAGAAGGTGAAGCTGGCAGGAGGTCACGTGGAGCCCTGAAGGCCCCTCCTGGAGCTGACTCTAAGGAGCGTCCTGAGGAACTCCTGAGCTTCATCAACAGCTTCCTCCCTGAGGGAGGGAGGACGCCAGCGTTTCCCAAACCATCCAAGCTGCCCTGCAGGCCTCCTGACCCTGAGGAACTCCCCCATGAAGCTTCAGGAGCACCATCTGACAGGGCCTCCGGGAGGCTGCTCACCCAGCAGTGGATCCAGAGCCGCTCTCCAGACGGAGGAGCCAACCTTCTCAGCGTGCTGCAGGAGCCCAGAGGAGCCAAGAGGAGCCAGCCAGAGGAGAAGCTCTCAGCCCCAGCTGAGGCAGAGAGGGAGTGGCCTCAGAAGGTTCCTGAGCCTCATGGTCAGGCTAGCAAAGTGGGTTCTGGAGACGCAGACCTGCTGCCTGAAGACAGGCCGACCAGGCAGCAGTCCAGAACCTCAAGAACCCTCAGTGCTCTGGAATCTCCAGAGAGACCGGCTGAACATCAGCTTAGGAGCAGCAGCAGCAGCACAGAGCAGCCGTCTGCAGCTCCAGGGAGGAGAGCCCTCAGAGGCCTTCCTGCTGGCCCTCAGAGGTCTGAAGGCTGCAGCAGCCAGCCGGTTCCTCCTGGCTCCTCAGGAGCTGCTGCTCAGCAGACGTCCTCAGCAGCAGTCTCCAGACAGCTCCAGACCCCAGCAAGCAGCTCCCGCCTGTCCAGCAGGGCCCAGCTCAGGAGCTCCTGGTCCTGCTCTCCACGCCTCCCCAGGAGCCACCTGAAGAGCGGAGAACCTCCAACCGGAGACCAGCCCTGGGAGAGGCTGAGGACTCGGCTCAGGCCGCCCTCGCCACCCCCTCCCCCAGGCCGCAGCGCCTCCCTACTGCTCAGACCACACCGCCAGGGCCCCCAGCCCCCACCCGCAGCAGCCGCTGCCAGAGGCCCCGCCCCCAGCAACCACACCCCACTTCCCCCACAGATGCAGGCTTCACAGCCTCCAGCTGCTCACAGCTCCACCAAGAGGACGCCCCCAGGGGAGCCCCTCCCCTCAGGCTGTCCTCCGGACACTGGCCACGCCCCTGGAGGGTCCAGGAGCGCCCCCCCTCCCTACGGCGCTGTCCACGCCTCCGCCAATCCCGGCGCTGCTGCAGGGAGGCGGGCCAGTGGCAAGGCCCGTCCCGTTAGCTTAGCGCCGGCGCTGCAGGACGGCCCACCTGGCTCGCTCCTGGGCTCCCCCGCTAAGACCCGCCTCCCTGTGGCCTTCAAGGCGTGGCTGAAGCCCCCCCCCGCTGGGAGGAGCCCTCCGGCCAAGCAGGAGAAAGATCAGCTCAACGCCGTCTCCAAGGAAACGGAAGCTGCTGCTGCGCCCGCGAACCTGCAGCAGCAGCGCAGCCGCCTGCTCTCAGGCTCCGCCTCCGTCAGCACCAAAGCCCACCTGAGGCCAGCGCTGGGCATGAACGGGGCCAAAGCTCGAAGCCAGAGCTTCAGCTCCACCCGGGTGGAGAAGGGCGGCGTCCAGGACGCTCCCGCTAGGATCCGCACGCAGTTCCTCAGCAGCTCTGGAGAAGCAGGCAGCTCTGGGTCCAGGCAGAAGGTCCTGGAGGTCCCCACCCGGGTGGAGGCTCCTGCCCACCCCCCCAGGAGCAGAGTCACCCACTACGGAGGCATGAGCAGCTCCAACGCTCCACACCTCCTTCCTGAGAGGCTTCGGTCCAGCGCTGAGGGCTCCTCTTCCTCCACCCAGCTGCAGAAGTCACCTGGGCAGGTGGGACAGGCTCCACCTCCGTTTCCACCTCCACCCTTTGGTGTCAACTCTCCACAGAAGCCAGGAGACGTCCCCCAGGACCTGGAGCTCAGCAGAGACTCAGCAGGACCAGGTCCTGGTCCAGACGTGGAGCAGAGGAGCAGCAGCTCAGCCTGCTCCATCGAGGAGAAGGTCATGATGGGCATCAAGGAGAAGGCCCAGAGGAGCCAGGAGCAGGAGAAGGTGGCCGCCAGCGAGTCCAGGCAGAAGACGGCTCCGTCTCTGGCCAACTGGTTCGGCCTCCGCAGGAGCAAACTTCCAGCTCTGAGCAGCAAGAAGGTGGAGTCCAGCAGGAGCTCAGAGGAGAAGAAGGAGCCGAAGACGGGAGCAGGCAGGGAGAAGGAGAAGAAGAAGAGTGAGAGGCAGCAGGAGGGCGAGGATGGACAGAAGGTTCCTGAGAGGAGCACCAAGCTCAGCTCCATCATCGACCACTGCAACAACCACATGGAGCAGCTGGCCAACCAGCTCCAACCGTCCACCGCCTTCATGGCCCAGGAGCAGCTGCTCCGAGAGCTGCTGGCCAGGTAGCACAAGCTCCGCCCCGTCGCCCACGGCAACTGCTGATCACCAGCATCATCATCATCATCATGTCTTCCTGCAGGGCCTCCAGGTGCAGCTGTGGGAGCAGCTCAGCCTCAGGGACCCCCCTGGGCAGGAAGCAGGCCGAGACCTGCCCCGCCCCCGGGATCTGCCCCGCCCCCACTGTAAGGAGTGTGTGCACCAACACACCACCAGCACCACACCAGCACCACCACCACCACTATCTCCACTATCACCATCACCACCACTATCACCACCACCACCACTATCACCACCACTATCACCACCACCACTATCACCACCACTATCAGCACCACCACCACTATCACCACTACCACCACTATCTCCACTATCACTATCACCACCACCACCACTATCACCACCACCACTATCACCACCACTATCACCACCACCACCACTATCACCACTACCACCACTATCTCCACTATCACTATCACCACCACCACTATTATCACCACCACCACTATCACCACCACCACTATCACCACCACTATCACCATCACCACCACTATCACCACCATCACCACCACCACTATCACCATCACCACCACTATCACCACCACCACTATCACCACCACCACCACTATTATCACCACCACCACTATCACCACCACCACTATCACCATCACCACCACTATCACCACCACCACCACTATCACCATCACCACCACTATCACCATCACCACCACTATCACCACCACCACTATCTATCCACCACCACCGTCACCACTATCCACCACCACCACCATTATTACCACTACCACCACTATCACCACACTATTATCCTCACCACCACCACTATCACCACCCGTCCACTATCACCCACCACCATCCTGCCACCATATCCCCAGCATCACCACACCACTAACCCATCACCAGCACCACTATCACCACCATCACCACCCTACTATCACCACCACAACCCTATCACCACCACTATTATCACCACCACCACTATCACCACCGTCACTATCACCACCACCATCACCACCACCACTATTATCACCAGCACCACTATCACCACCATCACCACCACCACTATCGCCACCACCACCACTATCACCATCACTATTATCACCACCACACCACCACCCTATCATCACCACCACCACCACTATCACCAACATCACCACCACCACTATTATCACCAGCACCACTATCACCCACCATCACCACTATGCACCACTATCACCATCACCACCACTATCACCACCACCACCACTATCACCATCACCACCACTATCACCACCACCACCACTATCACCAGCACCACCACTATCACCACCACCACTATCACCACCACCACCACTATTACACCACCACTATCACCACCACCACCACTATTATCACCACCACCACTATCACCACCACCACTATCACCACCACCACCACTATCACCACCACCACCACTATCACCAGCACCACCACTATCACCACCATCATCACCATCACCACTACCTCCAGCACTATCACCACCACCATCACCACCACCACCACCATCACCACCACCACCACCACCACCACCACCATCACCACCACCTATCACCACCACCTATTATCACCAGCACCACTATACCATCGCCACTATCACCCACCACCACTATCACCACCACCACCACTATCACCACACTATCATCAACACCACCACTATCACCACCACCACCACCACCACTAACACCACCACTATCACCACTAACACCACCACTATCACCACTAACACCACCACTATCATCACCACCACCACCACTATCACCACCACCACCACTATCATCACCACCACCACCACTATCACCAGCATCACCACCACCACTATTATCACCACTATCACCATCACCACCACTATCACCACCATCACCACCACCACTATCTCCACTATCACTATCACCACCACCACCCACTGTCCACCATCACTATCACCACACCACTATTATCACCACCACCACTATCACCACCACTATCACCACCACCACTATCACCACTACCCACTATCTCCCTATCACTATCACCACCACCACCACTATTATCACCACCACCACTATCACCAGCACCACCACCACCACTATCACCACCACTATCACCATCACCACCACTATCACCACCACCATCACCACTATCACCACCACCACCATTATTACCACTACCACCACTATACACCACCACTATTATCACCACCACCACTATCACCACCGTCACTATCACCACCACCACCCCACTATCACCAGCATCACCACCACCACTATTATCACCAGCACCACTATCACCACCACTATCACCAGCACCACCACTATCACCACCACTATCACCATCACCACCACCACCACTATCATCACCACCACCACCACCACCACCACTATCATCACCACCACCACTATCATCACCACCACCACCACTATCACCAGCACCACTATCACCACCATCACCACCACTATCACCACCACCACCACTATCACCACCACTATCATCACCACCACCACTATCACCACCACCACCACTATCACCACCACTATCATCACCACCACCAACACCTGTGTCATGTGTCTGGATGAGTCGGCCTGCTGGTGGCGTCCCTGGTGGCGTCCCTGGTGGCGTCCCTGGTGGTGTCCCTGGTGGCGGCGTGGAGGCTGGATCTCACAGGCGCCTTTGGCTACGTGCTGGTGTTGACTGACCGGACCGATGTCCTCCTCTTCTCTCTCCTTGTTCCAGACCCTCTTAGTGACCCAGGAGCTCACGCTGACGGCTGAGACCGAGGAGGATCTCATCCAGGACGCCGCCCGTCAGGGTCACATGATCGGTACGGGCGCTTCTCTCCTCTTTAATCTGGCTGCAGGTTATTGACCTTCAGGAGGTCCTCCTTCCTGAGGAGAGCACCATGCTCCTTAGATTGGTTCACCCTATCCAAGAACAGCCTGTGATTGGTCAGGGGGTGTGGCTAATGTGGAAGCGCTGGTGCAGAGATGAAACCTGGACGTTTCAGAAGAGGAGGTGTGTGCAGATGAAGGGGAGGTCCTGGTGCAGGAGCTGACCCCTCCTCACTGAGTCTTCTCTAGTTAGCTGCTAGCAGTTAGCTGCTAGCAGCTCTAGCCCCCTCCAGGTTGCTGGAGGTCTCCTCACCTGGTTGGTCCTGTCCATCCAGGGGGCGTGGCCTCCTGGCTGACTCTGATTGGATGTTTCTCTGTTGTGTCTTCTCGCCGGCTGCCCCCCCCACAGGCGTCTTCCTTTCTCCCCGCCCCTTCCCCTGCATGTGACCCCCTCCTCTGTTCCCGCCCTCATCAGGCTCTTCCTCCTCCTCCAGGCTCCAGCTGCCAGATGAGAACTCTGGACAGCGGCATCGGGACCTTCCCCCTCCCCGACTCCACCGCCCGCGTCAGCGCTCGTAGCCTCCCCGAACCTGAGTCCAGCCCAGAGGCAGAGCCCCCCCACTCCCAGCTCCGCCCCCTGCCTCCTGATGTGTCCCCCCCCCAGACAACCATTGCGCCCGCCCCCGACAGCACGAGACACACCCAGTGTGACCAGAGCGGGAGCAGCAGCAGCCACGCAGGAGCCCAGACACGCCTAGGCCAGCTAGCAGGCCCAGGTAAGTCCAGCTGTCTGTCCACTCATCCATCCGTTCATTCATCCATCCGTTCGTTCATCCATCATCATCCATCCATCATCCATCCATCCATCATCATCCATCCATCTGTTCATCCATCATCATCCATCCATCATCATCCATCCGTTTGTTCATTCATCCATCATCATCTATCCATCCGTTCATCCATCATCCATCCATCATCATCCATCCACCCATCATCCACCCATCTTCATCCATCCATCATCCATCCACCCATCATCCATCCATCCATCATCCGTCCATCCATCCATCCACCCATCATCCATCCGTCCATCCATCATCCATCCATCCATCATCCATCCATCCATCATCCGTCCATCCATCCACCCATCATCCATCCATCATCATCCATCATCATCATTCATCCATCTGTTCATCCATCATCATCCATCCATCATCATCCATCCATTTGTTCATCCATCATCATCCGTCCATTCATCCATCATCATCCATCCATCCGTTCATCCATCATTCATCCATCATCCATCCATCCATCATCATCCATCCACCCATCATCATCATCTGTCCATCCATCCATCCATCATCCATCCGTCCATCCACCCATCATCATCCACCCATCATCCATCCATCATCCATCATCATCCATCCATCATCCATCCATCCACCCATCATCTGTCCACCCATCCATCCACCCATCATCCATCCATCCATCATCATCCATCCATCATCCATCATCATCCATCCATCCATCATCCATCCATCCACCCATCATCTGTCCACCCATCCATCCACCCATCATCCATCCATCCATCATCATCCATCCATCCATCATCCATCCATCCCTCAGCAGTGACAGGATGAGCTCGTCTGTCTCCTTTTGATGATGATGATGAAGACGTGCGTCCCACTCGTCTGCTGGGTTCATGTGTTCATCGTCTTTGGGGACAGGGGACTCTGCTCGCTGCCGGGGTTGCTGGTTCAGATGCTGCAGCTTCATTAGTGTAGACAGGAAGTGGGCGTGTCTACAGGAGATGTTTGGTTTGTGGGCGGGGCCTGCGTGTCACATGTCTGTCTGGGGTGTTTGGACTCACGCCTGTCTTCCCGTGTCCATCAGGTGCCATCATGTCCAAGCGGTCCAGTCTGGTGGTCCTTTGCAGCAGCGTCTCCACGGAGGACACAGGGAGGGACGCTGGGAGGAGCCAGACAGCCGGACAGGAAGTGGCCGCTGTAGGTAGCTGAAGGAGGCCACGCCCCCACGTGTCCACCTCACCCCAGGTTCTGATCATGTCTGACCGTCAACAGGTGAGCGGCGGCGGGGACACCAGCGCGTCTCTGGTCCTCAGGAGCAGGAGGAGCCACTCAGGTGTGCTCAGGAGGTCCTTCAGCACCTGTGACGCTCCTGCTCCTCTGACCATCACCTCCACCACGGCCGAGCAGAGTCTGAGCAACCTGGAGGACACCCCGTCCATCATGGACTACTGTCCCCCGGACCAGGCCGGCAGGAGGAGCTCCCAGCATCTGTGAGTCCCAACCAGGTTCTGATGGAGGAGGTGTGGCAGCCATCTTTGTTGGGGTTACACGACTGAGAGCATCAAGTCTTGTTTGTTTCTGTGTGCAGGAGGCGAGTGAGGGGAGGAGCTTGTCCGGTTCTGCCAACTTCTCATTGGACACCCTGAATAAGCCGAACGGCGGTTCTGGAGGAGGCAGCGGTCTGTATCTGGGAGCGAGGACCAGTGAGGAACCCTCGTCCTCCTGCAGGTTGTCGAGTGGGCGGGGCCTGGAGCCCGAGGGCGGGGCCTGGAGTCCGTGGGCTCGCTCTACGACAGTTTCTCCTCCTGCACCAGTCAGAACTCCAACGTGTGAGGGGGCGTGGCCGCAACCGGACTGAGGCGGAGCGCCGTCCTCGCCACTTTCAACAGGAAGCACTTAGAGACTGGCGCAGGAAGCGGTCTGCTCTGACAAACACTGTGACAGAACAACGACCTAGCTGCGCGCAGCGGCTGATCACCGACGGCGTGGCGGCTAGCAGAGCCGTTAGCTCAGGGAACACCGCGTTTCTACTGTGACGTAGCGCCAAACTCCTCCTCCACCTGAGGAGGTTCTGCTGTAGGTTCTCTCATCTCTGATGGGATGAAAGCCCAACCTTTGATGTCAGCTGGCGCTAACAGCGCTAACGTGAAGAGGACGCCTGTATTTTTAGTATTTGGGCCCATCTTTTGTACTGTGATGGTCACATGACTCCCGTGTTGTTACTTTGATGTTATTACCATGTTTATTACTGTGTGCAATTGCGTCTGGAACAGACTTTAATGATATATTTTATCTAATTCCTAAATAAATATGAGCAAATATTTCCTAATTAACGAGTTGCCTGTTTATTTCTTCCAAAACAACCACATTAATGAGGCAGCAGCGGAGGAGATCAAAGACAGGACCCGACAGCGCGCGCTTCGTCCACGTTTGGAAGTTTGAATGATGGTCAACGTCCCTGAAGTGGGCGGGGCCAAACCAAACATCTTTGATGCCTTCCTGTCTGGGGGCGGGGCAATAAAGCTCGTCACGTGGTTGCTTGTGCGCTATGATCCACGCGCTCCGGACCCTCGCGCCTCACTTGGCGGAGCTGCGCGCGGAGGCTGCGGGGCCATGGGCGGGTCCAGCTGAGCCGGAGCGGATGCGCGGGGCAAGATGCGTCGTCTCGTGCTGTTGGCCACGCTGCTCCTCGTGGGCGCAGGTAGGACAGGCACGCGCCTGCTTTCCGTCGGATTGTTGTCACACGCACGTGCAAATTTGATGGATGAAGTGAGCGCGAGCCTCGTTATCAGATTATTGACCTGTGATTCCAGTTTCCGGGGTTTGGAGAGTTGTTCTTTTTTTTTAATAAAGTTGTTTTTGTCTCGCGACTGATGATCCGTTGTCCGTTGTCGTCACGCGCCTCTGCTTCCATCTGGATCACCAGGATCACCAGGATCACCTCAGCTTCGCTCTGAGGTGATTCTTCTGTGGTTGGACCCAGCAGCCGTCTGGTGGCGGTTTTTCCTTCTTGTGCTCTTTGTTGGTGAGGACCACCAGTCCAGGTCCCCCTGGACTCTCCAGGACCACCTATAGCATCAGATCATCCTTAGAAGATCCAAATGATTTGTTTTGGTTGTCCACCCTCAGAAGGAAGGAGCGTCTGCTGGAGCCAGCTGGTCCTTCAGGACCAGGTCTGGACGGTCTCTGAGGACCGCCTGCTGCTGGGGGCTCACTGGCTGTTGTCTTCTCCTCTGCTGATCCAGGAGACGCCTTCCAGATCCAGTGTTTCCAGTGTGAGGAGATGGAGCTCGACTGCTCGGCACCAGAACACGTCGTTAACTGCACCGTCAACGTCCAGGACATGTGCCAGAAGGAGGTCCTGGTCCGAGCCGATGGTCAGTCCACCCTTGACAGGAAGTCAGCGGCTCGCCTCCGGATTTGCTGCCACTTTTGTCTTGACGGACTTCTGGCTTCTGTGTCTTCATGCAGGCGTCCATTATCGGAAGTCGTGCGCGTCCTCGGGGGCGTGTCTTATCGCCTCCTCTGGTTACCAGCAGTTCTGCACCGGCAGGCTGAACTCCGTTTGCATCTCTTGCTGCAACACGCCGCTCTGCAACGGGCCCCGGAAGAGGCGCCCCATCCCATCCGCAGTGGCAGCGTCCAGCGCGCAGATAACGACCCAGATGCTCCTCCTCCTGGCCTTTTACGTGATGCCCCGCCTCCAGATGTAGACAGGACCATCACGACGCCTGTACAGATTCTCTGATAAGGATTTAGCCTCAGATTAGCTCAAATGAGATTAGCCAAACCATCGAGATAACGCAGTAGCGCTAGCAGGGTAGCTTAGCATAAGTTAGCACCAATACAGGCAGAAGCAGCCTCACAAACTTAAATGTTAGGAGCAAGAATCCGTGTTTGACCAGTTTAGTGTTTCATGTGTGAAGGAAGCAGCACGGCTCCAGGAAGTTGGTGGCAGCTTGGTCGCTAGCTCAGCTTTGCTGCTAGCTCAGCTTTGCTTTGGCGGCCATCTTAATGTCTGTGTCACAGGTTCCTGCTCCGATTTCTGCAGGAAACAAAGGTAAAACCAGACCGGCGGTTGCCTGGCGACACGGCAGCGATGACGGGAGGCGTGGCCTAGGGGTTAGGGTTCTCTGAAGTCAGGACAGGCTGTCCAGCGGGAGGAAGCAGCTCCCATGTCCACTTTGATTTCAGTGGCTCTGGGACATCATGGCTCCTCAGATTTCTGGCCCAGGGTCAAAGGTCACGGTTCCCTTTTGAAATCATATTTGTGCCAAAGCAAGTGTTAGTGGAAGTTGTCTCTAAGGTTAATACTGCCCCCTGCTGTCCAGAGGACAAACTGCTCATCTAGACTCAAATGATCATCTGCTGCTTAGAGACTTCTGAGCACAAATGCGGGGACTGTTTTATATATGGCGACAGGAATCCGTGTTGTTTTGACCTTTAGCACCCTTTAGCCTCAGAACTCTTAAGTGTCAGCTGTCCATAAAGCTCAAGAGCAACAAATATTGTTGGACTTCGGTGTTTTACCAACAGATGGCGCTCAAGAGTCAACGGGGCTGGCGGTGATCCGGAATCCTTGGGTGCAAACGAGCCCTCGCCAAAGTACTGAAGTTATAGAAAGAAAGAAATCGGGAATTGTTAATGCTGCTGCAACAAAACTGGATATTAATCTACAATAAAAACCCATCAGTGGTAATGTTCGTTTACATGGTCTCTTACTGTTGATGTGCCGTTGACGTTGTAAACATTGCGTTGGTTGTCCGCATGGCGGCAGTGTTGCGCGCTCTGACGCGACGGACTCACGAAGAAGTTTGCCTGAACCCGGAAGTGCCCCGCCAACGGCTGCTTCTCACTAAGGCAGCAGTGATTTTCAAATAAGTGCCGGTAAAGATCGTTTCACATTTGCATTCTGCGAAGTATCTGTGCGGGAGATTGGAAGCTACCACACATGGCGGGCCGTCTACCGGCGTGTGTTGTTGACTGCGGGACAGGGTGAGTCATAAACGGGGAAGCTAGTTAGCGTTAGCCTGCTACACGGCGAACACATCAGCGGCTGTCAAAGTTCCAGTCAACGCCCGGTCGGCTTGTTTAGCCGCAGGCTGGAAACGCCACTGAGACACATCTGCTCCCTTAACGACGGTTCTGTTATCTTCTATGATCACCCGAAATATCACAGCGAAGCTTTATTTCAAATGATTTTCATCTCAATTTACTTGGTCTTTGTACTTAGCTGCTGGTAGCTGCTAAAGCTAATGCTACTTCCTGGACAGCTCCAGTAGGTTGCAGATGAAACTCTGCGGATGCTCGTCAAAGTTTAATCAGTCAGACCTTTAACTGCGGATTTGTTCTGCTTTCAGGTACACCAAGCTCGGCTATGCAGGAAATACAGAACCACAGTTTATCATGCCGTCATGTAAGTTCTTAAAACCGCCCATGCTTCCTCCTGGACCCTTTCTGATTAGCTTCTGTCAAACTTTTATTTTTATAAACACAATCATGATTATGAAACTGGAGGTTGTCCACTTCTGACTCTTTACACTATTAATTCTGAGGCTGTTTAAACAGATGTTCAGTGGTTGTGAAGAACAGCTTCCATCCAGCCACCCAGTTCAAATGTGCAGTTTTATAAATGTAAAAGTTCATTATGAGGATCTGTCACATTCACCTTCTGGAGACAACTGCGTCATCTGCAGGTATCGCCATCAAAGAATCGGCCAAGGTTGGCGACCAAGCCCAGCGCCGGATGATGAGGGGTGTCGATGACCTGGACTTCTTCATCGGGGACGAAGCCATCGACAAGCCGTCGTACGCCACAAAGGTAGAGAGCCGAAGCGCTGTGGTCTTTGCTGGTCCAAACGTGGTTGACGCGTCCCTCGTCTTCCTGCCCAGTGGCCCATCCGTCACGGCATTGTGGAGGACTGGGACCTGATGGAGCGCTTCATGGAACAGATCATCTTCAAGTATCTGCGGGCAGAACCTGAAGACCACTACTTCCTGTTGGTGAGGCCAGGACACGCCCGCCGGTCCCACCGCGTCGCTTTCTGTGTAAACGTGCGTGTCTGTGTCTAGACGGAGCCGCCGCTCAACACGCCAGAGAACCGCGAGTACACAGCTGAGATCATGTTTGAGTCCTTCAACGTCCCGGGCCTCTACATCGCCGTGCAGGTACACCCCTCAAACACGCCCACGTTGGAAGGCGGGGTCTCTGGGTGGAGCCTCATCTGTGGACCCTTGTTCTGACCCAGGCCGTCCTGGCGCTGGCCGCCTCCTGGACCTCCAGACAGGTGGGCGAGCGCACACTGACGGGAACCGTAATCGACAGTGGCGACGGCGTCACACACGTCATCCCCGTGGTGAGTGTGGCGACTCTTCCTGTCAGCATCGCCTGCTTCCTCTGACACGCTCAGCTGTGTGCAGGCTGAAGGCTACGTCATCGGCAGCTGCATTAAACACATCCCCATCGCCGGCCGGGACATCACCTACTTCACGCAGCAGCTGCTGAGGGAGCGCGAGGTGGGGATCCCTCCGGAGCAGTCGCTGGAGACCGCCAAAGCCGTCAAGGTCGGTGCGCTTCCCCATCTGACCACTAGAGGTCAGTGCAGACGCGCTTCCCCGTCAGACCACTAGAGGTCAGTGCAGACATGTTCCAGTTGGTCTGAGACCCATCAGCAGCGTTTACAAGAATAAATGAATGTTGCATCCAGAGGGACAAAGAACTGAAAGCAGATATTTATCTGATTCAGCTTCCTCCTGCTAAACTCTTCTAACCTTTTCTCCTCCTCACCCTCCCTTTTCCCTGCACTCTTGTCGTTTTCCCGCTCAGGAGCGCTTCAGCTACGTGTGTCCTGACCTGGTGAAGGAGTTTAACAAGTACGACACAGACGCTTCCAAGTGGGTCAAACAGTACACGGGCATCAACACCATCACCAAAAGGGAGTTCACCATCGACGTTGGCTACGAGCGCTTCCTGGGGCCCGAGATCTTCTTCCACCCGGAGGTAGGTGCGGCGGCCTCGGCCCTCCACTTGCTCGTCTCTGAGCCCTCATTCATTCCGGTGTTCAGTTCGCCAACCCAGACTTCACCCAGCCCATCTCAGAGGTGGTGGACGAGGTCATCCAGAACTGTCCCATCGACGTCAGACGTCCGCTCTATAAGGTAGCAGCACGCCGGCGTGCAGCTCTGCGTGCGCTCAGGTGGCTGTGCCTCACCGTATCCCTCCGCCTCCTCCCTGTCTGGCAGAACGTGGTGCTGTCTGGAGGCTCCACCATGTTCCGGGACTTTGGCCGCCGGCTGCAGAGGGACCTGAAGAGGACGGTGGACGCTCGCCTGAAGACCAGCGAAGAGCTGAGCGGCGGCAAACTCAAGGTCAGCCTCAGCTTCTGGATGGCGTGGAGACGCCCTGGGACCTGCGTGCTGCAGGTGTCTGTGCCCACTGTCGTCCAGGCGGGTGTGCCTTAGTCTGTGATCAGGACGTGTGTGGCGCCCGTGTGGCCGCCGCCGCCAATGCAGCACCAAGGTGTGGGCTGCTCTCATGTCTGATGTGTTTGTGTCGCAGCCCAAACCCATCGACGTGCAGGTCATCACGCACCACATGCAGCGCTACGCCGTCTGGTTCGGAGGGTCCATGTTGGCGTCCACGGTGAGTAAGCACGCCTCCGAGACCAAAGCAGGAAGCTGGGCTTTGGTGGCTCTGACCCTCCTGTCTGCTCCACCAGCCCGAGTTCTACCAGGTGTGTCACACCAAGAAGGACTACGAGGAGGTGGGACCCAGCATCTGCCGCCACAACCCTGTCTTTGGCGTCATGTCTTAGACGTCGGGGGCGGGGCTGAGGAGGAGGCGGTGCCAGAGCTCGCGCTGTGAGTCCCACGTGCTCCGGCAAATCATTCAGGTGGAGCGACAGTGGACCAAAAGGAGGCGGAGAGGCCCTCAGAGAAGCCGAGGGAAGCTCCGCCCACAGGAAGTGGACTCCAGCGTTTCCTGCAGTAGGTTAACCATCGGTGGTACATGTGCTCTGCCTGTTGTCATACGCTTCTGACAGGCTTTCACGGGTCGACACCTCGCCTGGACCAAAATGTCTGCAGCAGAAAGGAAGTTGCTGCAGGTTGAACTTCCTGTTGTGTGAGTGTGACGCTGGATCTCAGCTGTACTGTACAGACCTCAATGCTGGGCTCAAATAAAGGCCGTGTTTGGACCCGTGCCTCTTTGTCAGAGAGCTGAATGTCTGCATCGTTATCAGTGATATTTGTAAGTGGTTAACGCTGGAGGAGGGGGCGGGGCTACTGTCACGGGGGCGGGGTTTTGGTGACGCCAGGAAAGCCGTCCATTTCACAAAATTTCAGAAAATGTTTAAAGAAAAAAAATGGGCTTTTTTTTTTAAATGGATAACAACACTTTTAAATGGAAGTTCCTGTAAGAACATTGTAGATAAATATGTGAAATTTAACAGTGCGGCTCTTTATGACGGAACGTTTTGTAAGCTCATTTCAAAGGTTGATCTTTGGAGGTTCTCTAACTGGTTCTCTAACTGATTGAGCTGTGATTTAAAGGGATCAGTTGTGGATCTTTTTATTTTTGGATCAGGTTTGAGGAGAGGACAGCCTGCCCGCCATGACGTCATCAGGTGTGATTCCCTCTGCAGCCATCAGAGGGCGGTGTTGTCTAACGTCACCGCAGAGACGCATATTTAACCAGAAGAAAAGCCTGAACGTGATAATTAAAAGTCACGTTTCTCACACAGAAATGGTTTATGACGCGGGAGGTCACAGCTGATAATTGGAAAAGGCAAACAGGAAGTGCGAGCTTGCGAGAAGCTTTTGCAGGAGTGATGCTGCTCTTCCTCCTCACCTGTGAACGAGGTGAGTAATTACACCTGCACGTGTCACTTCCACCCTACAGCTTCCTGTCACCGCTTGCGTCAGTTAATACAGGACCTACCTGAGAGGTCCAAAGGAGTGTTTTGTCCTGAACCTGGACCTCCTCACCTGATCCTGAACCTGGACCTCCTCACCTGATCCTGAACCAGGACCTCCTCACTGAACCTGGACCTCCTCACCTGATCCTGAACCTGGACCTCCTCACTGAACCAGGACCTCCTCACCTGATCCTGAACCTGGACCTCCTCACCTGATCCTGAACCAGGACCTCCTCACCTGATCCTGAACCTGGACCTCCTCACTGAACCTGGACCTCCTCACCTGATCCTGAACCTGGACCTCCTCACCTGCCAGGACCTCCTGCGGTGTCCACGTGAACGTCTGCAGGAGTTAAAGCTGACCACCAGGCTGGTCCACCGGTTGGGAGCCTGGAGGATCTGATGTGTGGTCCTCTTCCTTCAGGCCCCTCCCCCACCACAGTGTTAATCTCTTTAGCGAGGGGATTATGGGCTGACGCTGCTGGGAGACTTTGGAGTGGCGCTGGTGGAGCGAGTGAGGGGCGGGGCAGGAAGTCAGGTGCTTCACTCCGGAGCGTCCTCAGGTTTCTGCCTTTTATCTGCTCTTACCCTACCAGCGCTGATGGCGGACGCCGCTCGCCATCTCAATCCCACTTAAGACAGCACGAGGTCGGCCCCCCTTAGCAGCGCTAGCGGAGGAGCTAATCCCGCCCCCTCCCCTGAGTCTAATCCCGCCGCTGTGTTTTTCCATTAAATTGGCGTCAGGACTAATTTGCGGGGGGATGAATACAGGCGCTGGAGCCCCATCACTCGCTGCTTAATGACATAACAGGATTGAGTCAGAATTAGCAGCAGCAGAGCAGAAATGGGATTAGTGGTGAGGTGAAGCCATCAGAGCAGATGTGTTCCTGCGTTAGCATCAGGCGCCACGCCGCTGCACGCCTCCAGTGGGAGGAGAACGGCGAGCGCAGACGAGCCTCCGGGCGGCTCCTCTCGGCGCTCCCACGCTCCTTAAGCCTGAAATTTGATTATTGTGATGAGCCTTTTTCAATTAAGCATCCAGACGAGTTCCTGTCCAACAAACAGGCGTGTGCTTCCTCTTCCTCTTCCTCGCCGTTTCCTACGGGAGCGCTGGAGCTGGATCTGACCTCGAACCCGGCCGAAGAGGAGCGTTAGCCTAGCTGTTAGCCTAGCTGTTAGCCTAGCTTGCACCACTAGAACACACAGACCAGGAGCGACTTAGCTCCGCCCACGTCACGGTCAAAACCGTCACACCAGGACTACGCGGCGATGGAGATCCGTGACCTCGCCGAGGGGTCGCCCTGCTCAGGCTTTTATTTTGAAAAGGCAGCAGTCTGGTCTGAGCTGGGAGAACTGGGACGTTTCCAGTCCTCCACCTTAGCAGCCTTGGTGCAGAAACAGCCGGGACCACCAGCACCCAGAAGCAGGGGCGTCCAGGACTGGTCCGGTCCGCTGGTGAAAGCAGGCCCCAAACCCCCCACAGGGACGTGTCCTGAGGAGGACGAGCACGTCCACTGGCTGCCTGGTCGTCCACTTCTGAAGAGACGGAGCAGGAACGGAGGCAGGAGCATCGAGGCTGCTGACGGAGGAGCCTCAGACCCACATCCCTCGCCATCACCTCCTCCTCTCCTCCTCCTTTTCTCTCCTCAGGTAAAAACAGGCAAGTGTCAGATTTACAAATCAGGTGACAGGAAGGGAGGAGGAGGAGGAGGAGGAGGAGGGGGCGGGGCGGAGCGGAGCTGGGGGTGTTGGTGCTGCAGGTGGGGGCAGATGTAAATGTCATTAGCTCCTGAGCCCCAGGTGGAGTCCCCACAGTTCCACATGGCTGGCTCAGATAATTGTGTGTTGATGGTGAGCGTGCTCCGTGGAGCACACTTCCACAGGCCACGGTCCAAACAAACAGCCCCGCCCCCGCGGGCCCCGCCCCCTCCACCGCTTCACATTTTGAAGCTGATCAGTGTCTTTATTGATCTGACCTCCCTGAAACATGAATAATTACCCACAGGTAACGCTTCAAAGCCACACCAACACCGTCACCATGGAAACGGGCCTGCTCTCCTGTCTGAGGTCAAATACTTCCTGGAAGCAAAGGTTGATGTTGTCTTTCTGTCTTCTGGAAGATGAAAGAGGAGAAGACTTTGAGGACCGGTGCCAGTGCTAATTAAGGCGAAATTCAGCTACGCTTGGCTAACGGAAGGCTAAGTTAGGCTAACGGAAGGCTAAGTTAGGCTAACGGAAGGCTATGCTTGGCTAACGGAAGGCTATGCTTGGCTAACGGAAGGCTATGCTTGGCTAACGGAAGGCTAAGTTAGGCTAACGGAAGGCTACGTTAGGCTAACGGAAGGCTACACTTGGCTAACGGAAGGCTAAGTTAGGCTAACGGAAGGCTATGCTTGGCTAACGGAAGGCTACGTTAGGCTAACGGAAGGCTACACTTGGCTAACGGAAGGCTACACTTGGCTAACGGAAGGCTACGCTTGGCTAGCAGAAGGCTGCTTACAGACATGTCAAACGTTACCATCATGCGTGCTCCTTCATAGGAAGCTAGCTCCTAATCCATAAACGTACTGCCGCCGCTGCGGTTGCTCTTTGTCCTCGCCGTTCTTCCTCTGGGGGTGGAACGCCCCCCAGTAGTCATGTGACTGCAGTACCAGCTTCGGCCTCAGTTACATCCTGC
This sequence comes from Pao palembangensis, assembly GCA_015343265.1. Taxonomy (NCBI): domain Eukaryota; kingdom Metazoa; phylum Chordata; class Actinopteri; order Tetraodontiformes; family Tetraodontidae; genus Pao; species Pao palembangensis. The sequence continues at coordinate 257,619 of CM027085.1, forward strand.
TGGAGGTCATCAAACATCTGATCTTCTGTAAACGTGGAGAACGTTCCCAAACCTGACAAGCACTCATGTTAGCCTTGCTGTTAGCTTTGCGCTCCTGTGGTGACTTCCTGTTTGGCAGCAGAGTCCTCTTGTTTTGCTAATATCCTGTTAGGTATCCGAGAGGATGTGGTCGACACCTCGGGGAGTTTCACCTTCACGTCTTCGTCCTGATTCAGGCTTTTCAAAGATGCTAAGCGTCTGATCGATCCGTTCGGAGCGGCAGAGATGAGAGCAGGCGCTGAGCCGTGTGACGGCGAGGGGGGAGGCGGGCTCAGACGCGGCCACAGCGTTGCTGAGCTGGCGGAGGCGTTCTGCTGCTCTTCCTGTCACGGTCCAGCTGTACCTGTGAGCAGCTCCTCGCTAACTGCGCTACCGCGTCAGCCTTGATTAAAGCCCTGAAGGCGTCAGGTCGTTTGAGTTTCATCAAGTTCCTGTTGTGTTTGAGCCCAAACGCAGAAGCTCCTCCCACTTCGACCTGCGAGAGCCCCCTGCTGGCTGGATGCGGTGCAGCCCCTGATCCTCTCTGCTTCCTGTCTGAGGACCCGGCACTTCCTGGTGTGATAGAAGAGCACCTGATTAAGGTTGGCGGTGTGCGCGAGCCGAGCGGGGGAGTGTTGGAGGGAAGGCGCTCCTTCTTTCATCCTCAGATGACAGATAATTACGCGGCGTGGCGAGGAGAGAGCCGGGGCGGAGCTCCTCAGCCAACCAGGAGCGGCGGTGGTTAATTGGGGTGCGTGATTACAGAAGGAGGTGAAAACACTCGGCGGCAGGGTAACCACGGCGATGACCTGGAGACGGGCATGGCTGAAGCGGCAAGCTAAGATGAAAGCAGCTTCCTGTTCCTGCTCAGCTGGTTTCCTGTGAGCGAGCTTCAAACCCTCAACCTCCTCATCCCTGGCTGCTCAGGTGGGGCTTCCTGTTTGACCTTTGAACCCCGCCAAATTAAAGGTTTGTTCTGTCGTCCACATTGGAACCGTGTGAGGAGCCCGGAGCCTCGCCACGCCACGCCACGCAGTGCCGCCATCTTTGTTAGCAGGTGAGGAGTCACGCTGACAGATGGTTACTGATCAGTGATCAGGATGGAGAGATGATCAAAGGATTCAAAACAGACGACAGAAACGTCACAAATGATGCTGGAGGGATGAAAGGAAAAGAAACGGGAAGAAAGGAAGAGAAACAGGAAGGAGAGGAGAGAATGAGAAGAGAAGAAAAGGAGAAGAAAAACGAGAGGAGAGGGGGAGAGTGAGCTCTCCTGTCATCCCACCCGCGGCCGCTAGATGTCAGTCAAAGACGAGAGATAAAAGTGTCCAACCATCAGGACACAAACGCGTCCAGAAGCGCGTGTTTGTCCTGGAGATGGTCGAAGCTCCTCTACGGTTGGTGGTCTCAGGATGCTGACGGAGAAAAAGGTGATTCGCTGCCTCAACGCAGCAACCAGACGGTGGCAGCTGGTGTCTACGTCACTTAACCCGAGTTTGGTGAAAAGGTTCATGTTAGGGTTAGAGTTTCTTTGGCCCTGGGATTGACGGCTACACGCACGCGCGCGCGCGCACACGGAGCCAAGCTGCTGCACAAACATCTGCAGGAGACCTGACGCCCATCTGGAAGCCATCCTGCTGCCTGTGACCTCCGGAGCAGCGAGGGGGCGGAGCCAAAAGAAGAGAAACTGAACTATGTCCATCACAGAAGTCCAGGTCTAGGTTCAGGCCCAGGCCCAGGTCCAGACCCAGGCCCAGGTCCAGACCCAGGCCCAGGCCCAGGTCCAGCCGCTGACAGGTAGGTGATGTCCAGGAGCAGCTGACCTTTGACCCCGGCCCTGCTGGTTCGTGGGTTTCTACCTGTCCTCCACTAGAGGACGCCATCGTTGGACCGTCTGGAAGGTCCCACAGATGGACCCCCCCACCCGGTGCTGTTATCAGGGGCGGCCTACAGGATCACTGACGGCGGTCAGCCGCCCTCGTGGTAACTGCTCCTCGTCGTGGGGGGGCGGGGTGGGGGTGGGGGGCCCCGTTCCCGGGACCCCGTCCTGATAGCAGAGATAGGCTGGCGAGGAAAGACGAGAGACGTCTTCAGCCTCGTCCATTAGGACAACAATGGCGTCCGTTGTTCAGGCGGAGGGAAGCGGCGAGCTCACAGATGGACTCCTGCAACCGGACCCGCCCCCCTCCCCCCTCCCCCGCGCACGTTAATTGATCTCATTTGTTACCTGTAGCTGCCCCATCAACCGGCCGCTGCTGCCGGGGTCGTTGTCCTGTTTTGTCTGGGCGCAGCAAGAGGGGGCGGAGCTATAAAAGACCCGGCCAGCTAGGTTTCACCCCCCCCCCCGTTGTCCTCCTGGGTCCACCAGCACAAAGTGGACGGTTGTGAGACGCTGTCGGTTCATGATGCTGATCGGACCCTGGAGGAGCCCTGGCCTAGCCTAGCCTAGCCTAGCCTGGCCTGGCCTGGCCTGGCCTGGCCTAGCCTGGCCTGGCGTGCTGTGGCCTAGTGTAGCATGTTTTTAGCCTAGCCTAGTGTGTTCTAGCCTAGCCTAACGTGTTTTTAGCATGTTGTAGCCTAGCTTAGTGTGTCGTGTGTTGTAGCATGTTGAAGCTTAGCCTAGCATGTTGTAGTGTGTTATGGTGTGTTGTAGCCTAGCGTGTTGTAGTGTGTTGTGGTGTGTTGTAGCCTAGCCTAGCGTGTTGTAGTGTGTTGTGGTGTGTTGTGGTGTGTTGTAGCCTAGCCTAGCGTGTTGTGGTGTGTTGTGGTGTGTTGTAGCCTAGCCTAGCGTGTTGTGGTGCTGGCAGAACTGCGTAGCTGCTCCAGCGTCGTCCTTCAGCAGCTAAAGTGCAACCGTCTGCTCTGGGCTCTCTGAGGTGCCCTTTCGTTGGCCCCCTCAGCCTCCGCTCTGCTGGCACGCCAGGCCGAGAGCTCGCCGCCGCCTGCAGCTTCTCCTGCTCGCTGTCACACGATGAGTCCGGCGCCGTTCGTCCCAATTAGAGCAAGGCGGCGTGACGGCGGTCCGGGACAGAGCGACTGTCCCTCAGCTGCCAATTTCGCTGCAACTAAGCGAGCAGCAGCAATTAGGGCGGGCGGGCCGGAGGCGGGACCAGGCTTGGCGCTGGAGCAGCAGGTCTGAGGCGGCGTGGCGGCGGTGGCGGCGTGCGTCTCCTCCAACACTAAAGCAAATGAAATGAGACTAACGGGCGGCTGATTAAAGGCCTGGGAGCTCCTGAGGCATGGCCCAGGTCCTGGCCCGGCCCGCCGCCATCACGCCGCCTCGCTCCCCTCATGTCATTTTGGGCGCGGGCGCGCCCGTCTGCCCCGGGTGCTGCTGGTCCTCGCCGGCCCACAAGCCTACACGCTTTCCTTCCGGCTGGTAATTAAGCATCCCAAATTAATCAGCGGGCTCAGCAGGGCGAAGGCCGATGTGTCCGAAGGCCTGGAAACGGCGTCCGCCTGGCGCCCGCAGACAAACACGCCCTCGGCTATGGCCGGGGCGGCAAACACGCGCACAGACGGCGCCGTGACACAAAAATTCACATAAGTATAAAATTTTACAGTCATTTTCTCTGTCAGCTGTCACATCCAATTAAAAAGGCTGATCCGCTCGGCCCAGCGCCTCGCACGCCAGGCCCAGCCGCCACAGCCCCGCCCCCGGACCGGCGGCGCTGGCCAGGGCCAGGCAGGGAGCGAGCGCTTTGATCTCGTAGGTTTTCAACCAAGACGCTTCGGAATTCCCACTTTGGAGAGGTTCCAACCTGCATCTACGAGACTGAAAACCTGATTTATTTAATGATGATAACTTGATAATAACTTGATAATAACATGATAATAACATGATCATAGCTCCTCTGACGCTCCTTTAGTGGGTCTTTTTATGTAAACAGTGTGTGTGAAGACTCTTGTGGGTTTCACCGTGACTGTTTCACGGCAGCAGCGTGACTCTCGCTGCTGACGCCTGGTTGTCCCGTTTGTGCCGTTTTCTGAGGAGTCTTTTATTTTGAAAGCTGCCGCTACTTCCTGTCTCCTCTAACTCACCTCTGCTAACTTGCTCTTGGTCTCCTAATTGATGGCTGGACTCGGCTTTTTTTTGCCACGTGCTCTAATTAGCGCCGCGCCTGCAGGCTAGCTGTGACCTTTCCGTATGGAAATGGACGGACGTGTCCTCGCCGCCCGCCGCCCGCCCTGACTTGCGCTGACAGGATGAGCGTGCTCAGACTGAGCCAGCGCTGGTGTGGATGGTTGACACCACCGGTGGCGTGCTTGGCAGCGGCTGCGGCGCTAGCAGGGAGCGGCGTGATTGACAGCTGCCAGGTGTGACATTGCGAGCGCGGCGGCGGTCTTCTGTCACTTCCTCTTCTCCTCACGCCGCCGCTCTTCCTCACTTCCTGAACTTTACGTGTTTTAGTGAATTCTGAGGCGTTAAAGAGGCGGAGCCAGACCTGGTCTGGTTGTCGACCTCTGACCCCCACGGGTGACCGGTGGGCGGAGCCACTTTCCAACCTGGACGCTTGGCCGCCGTGCACGTGCGTTCACCAGATCTCTTCTGGAGCAGGCGTGCACGCTGTGACTCGTGCTTCTCGGTCATGTGACCAGTGCGTCCAGAGTTCTGCGCCGAGCTAACGGCTAAGCCGACCACAACCGTGGCCTGCCAGCCTGTCGCTAACATGTTAGCCTGAGCTAACAGTGAAGGTGACAGCAGCTAGTAGTGTAGCCGTTGTCGTGGCGACCCAGGTGGGGCTCTGGCTAGCCTCGGCGGCTAGCGTGGCGAGCTGTGCTGGGGTTACTGGGGAAGAGCCATTAAGATCAGCTGACGTCCGGGGAGGTCACCCTCCCCCCCACAGAGGGGATGTGACATCAGCCTTGTTTCCTGGCTGAGCACCTGCTGGCCCGCCGCTGCCCCTCCTCCCCGCCCCCCCGGCCCTGGCGGTGGCGTCCCCGGCCGGGGCCAAGGCCACATTCCTGGCCGACGCTGATGAGAGGCGACCGGAGGAGGAGGAGGAGGACGAAGGGCACAAACAGCCAGCAGAGACGCGGCTCCAGCAGAGCGGCTGAAAGTCAGGACAGCAGCCAGGGCCGCGCCGCCGCGTTAGCGCGTTAGCACGCCGCCGTGGCCGCAGCGCTCAGGAAGCAGTTTGATCAGCTGGTTCGTTTGGAGGAACCACAGGAGGAGCAGCTGAGACCAACGAAGAAGAGTCAGAACCAGCTGAGCCGCTTCAAGATTTACTTTTTAACTTTGTTAAAAAGTAAATCTTGTTAACTTGTTAGCCTCAGCCTGCTAACGCCAGCGTGAAATTAGCATCATTATTATAGGTTCTGATGTTGCTAACAACAGTAATAACAACAGTAGAACTACTATTAATAATAATAGAACAACAATAGTAACATTATTACTATTATTTTATTACTATTATTAATAACAATAACAATAATAATTAATATAACATTAATATTATTATTATTATTATATTGTTATTATTACTATTATTAATAACAGTAATAATAATAGTAATAATAATAATTATTATTCTTATTATTTCTCACAGCTAATTTTAACTTCTATGTTTTACATTTCTTTTCTTATTTTTCCTTGAATTTTGGTCAGTTTTTGTTGAAAATTTAAATGTAATAATAAACATAATATAATAATAATCCCAACAAAAAATAACATTAATAATAACAATAATAATAACAATAATAACAATAATAATAATAACAATAATAACAATAATAATAATAATAACAATAATAATAATAATAACAACAACAATAATAATAATAATAACAATAATAATAACACTAATAACAATAATAATAATAACAACAATAATAATAATAATAATAATAACAACAAATGTCATGTTTTTTTATTCTCTGAAAATCAGGTTTTTTTTTTTGTTTTTTTTCATGGCAAATTTACACAAACGTTTAGTCTAGGATGTCAGTAATCTTAGATTAAACTAGTTTGGTATCAAACTCAAACCAGATTCTCTTTTTTAGGCCAACGTCTGATCAGCTGACAGCGTTCGTCCTCATTTATTTCTAAATAAAATTCCAAGAAATTAATTCATGAATTAGTTTTAAAAAGTTAAGAATTATTTTAATCCCTCACAAAAATTAGAAACTTTAATTTGAATCATTGATGATGAACAAATGTTAATAATCTAATTATAATTAATATTAATAATTAACAATAATAATAATAATAATAATAATAATAATTGGATAACTTTGATCATGTGACCTCATCGGTTCCCGTCAGGGCGAACTCAATGATGTAACCTTTGACCTGAGAATCCTGACTATTCTGGGATGTCATGAGGACCCCTGCCCCAGTTGAACCAGTCAGACCAGTCAGACCAGTCTGTCAGACTCCTCCTGCTGAGAACTTTGTCAGTTTCATAAACTAGTTGCCATGGCAACAGTCTGCCAGGGCTGAGGAGCCAACAGGAAGTGGAGTCGGGGCGGTTTCCTGCCTGACGGCGGCGGCGTCTGACGCGTCTCCTGAACTTGTTCAAAGACTCTCGGAGCTTCTGGGAGCAGCCCAGGAATCTGCATAATGAGGACGGCGGCGCTGCTGGCGGCCATGTTGGCGGCGGCGTGGCGTCCAGACAGGAGCGCCGCCGTCAATCGCAATAAGGTGGAGAAGGGCGTCCGCATCAGCTGATCCGTCAGACAGTGGCCAGGACGCTGATGCTAGGTGACCCTGGCAGGAAACGGACCAGGCGCCGCCCTGAGCGACTATGGAGGCGGAGCCAGATCGCAGCTCAGGAGCTGATTGGCTGACGGCCGAGGCTACCGAGGCTAACGCAGCGCTGCAGCGCTCGCTCCAGTTCATGATGCAATTTGCTAATGACTCGTTTGATTTAAGTGGCAGCCGTGTGTGTGTGTGTGTGTGTGTGTGTGTGTGTGTGTGTGTGGATGGAGGTGCTGACGGCTCCTCACGCTGCCCATGAATATTCTATCAGAGTTCACACTTAATTCTGTCTGATTTGTTTATTTTTTTATATCCCCCCTTACACACGCACACACGCACACACACACACACACACACACACACACACTCACACACACACACACACACACACACACACACTGTCAGACGTCCATCAGAAGCTGCCACATAGGATCACCACAAGTTGTTGGTGACTAAAGTTCTCCAGCTGTGACCTTCATGAGGAGCAGTGTGTGCGTGTGTGTGTGTGTGTGTGTGTGGGTGTGTGTGTGTGTGAGAGAGAAACAGAAGCATGTTTTCATTTCATGTTTCTTTCAGCTGCAGGTTTGGATGAAATCATCAGACCTCAGATCCTCAAACCTCCTCAGACCTCCTAAAGCTAACGCTGCTGCTAACGCTGCTGGACTTGCTAACGCTGCTGCTAACACTGCTGCTAACGCTGCTGCTAACACTGCTGCTAACGCTGCTGCTAACGCTGCTGGACTTGCTAACGCTGCTGCTAACGCTGCTGCTAATGCTGCTGGCGCTGCTGCTGCTAACTGGGCTAACGTCTGACCAGCTGTCTGAAGAGGCCGACCCAGCGGCTGGTGACGGTAGAGAAGCGGCGCTGCAGCACGTCTGAGCTGCGGCGTTGTCGTGCTAACATTTACAACACAAACACGCAGACGTGCAATCTCAGCTGCGGTTCCGTCTCTTGTCTGAATAATAGCCCCGCGCCTTCGCGCCGCCGCTTGTTTGCCTGGAAGGTAATCTGCAGATGTACCAGAGGAAGAAATTGAGCCCAACAAATGTGCCGAGCGGCCGGTGCAGCATCAGCGAGCCTGCGGCGGCAGACAGCTCGTCCGTTCTGCTCCTGCCCTCAGAACCACGCCAGCGCGCCAGCGCTCCCACCTGAATGGCCAAAGTTGAGGCCCGTTTGTTTGTCCCGGATCCCCCGAAGAAACGGCTTGTCCCATTAGCATTTAGCTCACATGCGCGCGCGCGCGCACTTCAGCCGCAGTTTTGTGTTCCGGAGTGAAAAGAGCCGCCGAACGGCAGCGCCGGTCAAATCAAATGGGCACAATGGCTGCATAAAATCTGAAATTAGCCTAACAGCTAGCGTGATTACGGTCATTACCGCACACGCTGACCCACGCATTAGCAGAAATTACCCGCGCGTGTGAGTGGCGCCCAGGCCCAAACGGCGGCGGGGACGTCTCTGACAACAGCGCTGCTGCTTCGCTAGTTCACAGGAGTCACGTCACACCTCCGTGCAGCCGCCTGCAGTGGCCATTTGAGCCGCGCACCGCTAGCTTACAGCCCAGGCCGCCGTTAGCGCCAATCTCTTATAATGCAGGATAATTTCACGACGGAAAATGGGAAATTGTCCGATGTCAAAGCAGCAGTTCGCCCTGGAAAATACGCTAATAATCCAGCTACGGCTGATGGACAAGACCGGCGCTAGCGCTGCTGCTAGCAGCTACGCTAACATGCTAGCTCCTGCTTTGACTCAGGAAGTCTGCCGATGCGTTGGGGAGGGAGGACTCAGCAGGTAGAGGTGGTTACTGACGACAAGATCATGTGACCGGTGCTGCTATCAGGTCACGTGACCAGACCCCCCCTCAGGCCCCGGCCCACAGACCACGGCGTGCCCAGCGGGGTCCCGCTGCTCGTTAACCTCAGCGGCAAGGGTCAGTGTTTGTGACAGTTAGTCCGTATGCTAACTCAGCTACGGCTAGCCCAGGATAGCATTAGCCTAGATTAGCGCCTCCAGCATGATCCCAGGTGCTTGACCTCCATGTGCTCATCTGCTCCACCGCCACCGGGGGGCGTGGATGGGCTCAAAGCAGAAGAAAGACGGAGGGAACGGACCGCCTGCAGGGGGCGCCGCCTGTCTCTCCAGTGAGCTGGGGGGGCGAGTGCATGTGGCGCGGTGGGCGTTGAGGTGACGGACGGGGGGTGTGAACGCGTCGACCCGTCGCCTTCGCACCTCCGGATTGGCCGGCTCCACTCATGGGGGGGGGCAGCGGAATGACATCTGCTCTGCTAAGGTGGGAGGCGGAGGTGGGGGGGTGGGGAGCGTGGGGGCGGGACGGCAGTGGCGTTGGCAGCGGGCTAGCGGGTACAGCAGGGAGGCGTTGCTAGCAGCCGGCGGCGCTAATGGAGGAGCGTTAGCTGGCAGCGTCACATGTCCTGGAATGAAGACGCACAAACTCGCACTTCCTGCTACTTCCTGCTCGGTTCAGACTTCAGGGCTCGCCGTTTCCACGACGACAGAAGCAAATGTGTGTGGCGTGGTTTCAGCATGCTAACCAGAGCTAACATTGTTACAGCCTACGTTAGCCACAAACAGGAAGTCGCAGCTCCTGACTGGCTAACTCGTTAGCATGGCGGCTAAAGCATCTCGGTAACGTGCTAACGTGCTAATGAGCTTAGCTTTGTGAGTGAACAACAATCATCTTTCTTCGCGACTCTCGTCTTTTATCGGAGGAGTTTCTCTTAACCACGCTAACGAAGCGGCGACCTGCGTGGTCTCCTCCTGGTGGCGAGCGTCAGAGGCGGGAATGGAAATCAGAGTTATTAGCACGCGCTAACTCCAGCGGAGGACGGGTCAGGTGACGGACGGGAGACAGACGTTAATTAGATGCGAATCTCCCGGAATCCTCTTCCCGCCTCCTCGCCGCGAACGCGCTCACGTGCTGGAAATTGATTTTTCCAGATGTGATGGATGAACAATCCACGTCTCCATCGCTGACCCCGCCCCCGCCGCCGCTCATGACTGACAGGCCTGTTAACAAGCGCTGTCGCCGCGCCGCGGTAATTTGGTCGCGCTGAAAGCAGCGTCGGTAACGAGCGGCGAGGGCGGCGAGAGGTGAGCACGCATGAAAGCAGACGAGGGAGGTTGGGCCCACCTGAGACGCCGCTGCTTTGTTTGAGGCGACAGGAAGTGATTCGGCTCGCAGACGCCACTTCAGACGAAATCAGTCGCAATAACGACGTTTCCTCTCCGACAGAAGGATCTGTGAGGACAAGGTCGGCGTTAGCGTAGGTCCGATGTTAGCCTGGTTCTGACGTTAGCATGGTTCCGATGTTAGCCTGGTTCTGATGTTAGCATGGTTCTGATGTTAGCGTAGGTCCGATGTTAGCCTGGTTCTGATGTTAGCGTAGTTCTGATGTTAGCGTAGTTCTAATGTTAGCAGAGAACCTGTCCTCGGTGTTCTGAGAACCAGCTGAGCTCCGCCTCCAGATTTTCTGCTGGCCAAAAATAAAAGAATAAATTATAAAATGACTCACGCTAACTGACGCTAACTCGTGCTAACCTGTTCAGCCTTTTCCACTGAGGGGGGCGAGAGAGAGAGAGAGAGAGAGAGAGAGAGAGAGAGAGAGAGAGAGAGAGAACTTGTAATTAGTGTTTGAACTGGAAGAGAGAGAACAGGAACCACATAGTCCTGACAGCTGTCAACACACACACACACACACACACACACACACACACACTATCAGAGCTCCATTAGCATGTTAGCAGCCGTTGTTAGCACCGGTCAGCAGCCCCAGGAGAACCTCCAGGAGAACCCTCAGCTCTGGGCCCTCACCTCCTCTGGTCTGGGACCAGCAGCCAGGTCACCTGTGGGCGGAGCCACCAGCCTCCAGGTGAGTGAAGCTCCGCCTTCACTCTGGAGATGCTCCTGCACAGCAGCTTTGACCCCAGAGGTTCCTCAGGAGGAGAACCAGAAGAGATGAAGAGGAGGAGGAGGAGGAGTCAGGTGGGCGACCACATCCTTTGATGTTGGCAGACAGAATTAGACCAACAGACTACCTCCTCCTCCTCCTCCTCCTCCTCTTCTTTCTTCCTCTTCTTCTTCAGAACCTCTCAGCAGACTTCAAAGCCCACCCTCCTCCTCCTCCTCCTCCTCCTCCTCCTCCTCCTCCGCTCGCTTTAATCCTCATCTCTTCACTTCAAAGAATTCTGGGAAAAAGCTGTGATGCAAACGTTTTCCCGCCTCCTCCGTCAGCTGACCGGCTCATCGCCAGCCCCCACAGCAGCGCCCCCACCAGGCTAGAGTTGACACTAGCTGTTAGCTAGCGCTGACACAAACCTCGCGCTTGCTAACGTGGTCTTCTGGTCTGTTAGCGTTAGCGCCATCCTGACTCCAGCTGAGTGAACCTGAACGTTAGCGTTAGCTGATGTCTCAGCTACAGAGGCCACGCCTCCCTGGGAGCAGCTGACCCCAAAGGTCAACCTGCTTCAGGTGAGTCCAGATGTTCCGCCCCGTTTCCATGGTAAATATGCGGCCTCGGCTGATTGGATGTGATGGTCACTTCCTGTGGCGAAGAACCACCTGAGAACCACGGGTTCCCTCCGCTCGCTAATTAGCCGACCGCTAACTCCAACAGCTGATCAGGAGCCTCCAGATTCAGCGTTTTTTTGCTTGGTCACTTTTCTAACGATGCTAGTCAGAGCGTGTTAGCGCGCGGACGGAACCGTCCAGGGTAAAGACGGCGTTAGCAGGAGTTAGCGAGCAGCGGCAGACAGGATGCAGATGTTTCTGACTTCCTGTTTGGTCCTGGGAGGGGGACGGTCACCTTGTTCTCTGCTCAGTCGCTCACGTCTCAAACTTTGAAGTTTGTCTGACTTTGGGCGCTAATGTTTCAGCATTCAGCGCAAACTGACGCCGCGCTCGCCACGCTCGCCGCCACTTCTGTGGCGACACCCCCGTTTTAGCCACCATGCTAATCTAACCACCGCGGAAACGGCCGGTCCGGGCTGCGATGTCAGGACTCGGCTTTGGCCAAGGTTGGGCGCCTCGCCGCTCGTTTTGGAGGTGGGGGCGGGGCAACGCGGCACTTCCTGAGAGCTCAGGGGGCCAATCAGGTGGCCCGGAGGTGTCATGTGACATCCCCGTCGCGCCCAGGCTCTCACAGGAGAGCAGCCAGGACATCTGCGGGTGCGGGCGCCGCCTTCCTGACCAGCACACAATGTGTCACAGCGTCATGTTTGAGGCGCCGGCGCCCCCCCATGAATATTCATCCACAACTGTGGCGAGCGCCGACAGGCCTCGCTGGCGGGGCCGCGCGACCACATGGCGCGGGTGTCGGAGGCCACGGCGCAGCGCCACGCTTCTCGCTCTCTGATGGTTTCCAGACTGCCAGCCAGATCTTTGACTTCCTGCCGCTAACTCCTCGCCGCGCTAACGAGCAGCTGACGGAACCGAGGTCGACCTCGGCTCCTTCAGCCCCGACCGCGCACGCCCGGCCAGCTGGCGCGCCATCGACGGGCTTCACAACGGCGCCTTTGGTCCACGCCGCAGGTGAACCCTGCAGGTGAGGGAACGTCACGGGTGCATGTTAGCTAGCTGGTTGTTAGCTGTTGTTAGCTAGCTGGGTGTTAGCTGTTGTTAGCTATCGGGTTGCTAGCTGTTTGCTAGCTGGTTGTTAGCTGTTGTTAGCTAGCTGGGTGTTAGCTGTTGTTAGCTAGCTGGTTGCTAGCTGGTTGCTAGCTAGCTGGGTGTTAGCTGTTGTTAGCTAGCTGGCAGTAAGCTGTTGTTAGCTAGCTGGTTGCTAGTTGGTTGCTAGCTGGCGGTTAGCTGTTGTTAGCTGGCGGTTAGCTGTTGTTAGCTAGCTGGCGGTTAGCTGTTGCTAGCTGGCGGTTAGCTGTTGTTGGCTAACTGGCGGTTAGCTGTTGTTGGCTAGCTGGCTGTTAGCTGTTGTTAGCTGGCAGTTAGCTGTTGTTAGCTAGCTGGCTGTTAGCTGTTGCTAGCTGGCGGTTAGCTGTTTTCTAACAAACTTTTCTTCTGTCCTTTTCTGCTCTTCAACCTTTTCCTACAGACGTTTTTGTAATTTTCTGTTTTCCAAACTTTAAGCTGAATCATCCTGATACTCAGACCTGCAGCTTCTCTCTCTTTGCTTCCTGGGACTCTGCTTCTCTTTAGAACAGCGTCCGTCCTCTTGACCCCCCAGCTCTCCTTCTAAGTTTTACTTTGCTCTGCTGCGGCCCCTCCCCCGCCCCCCCGCCGCTGTCAGGGACTTGGCGTTCTTTGAAATGCATATTGTTGAGGTCTGGCGCTGCCTCGCCGCTGAGAAACGGCGGAGGCCAAATGTTTAATTACACATGGCAGGCTGAGCGGTGGGGGGGCTCACCTCAGCGGGGGGGCACACGCCACGGCGGGCGAGCTGAGGGGCGGTCTCTGGCCGCTGCTCATGTTTCCAGGCCCCCCCCCCACAGGGAGGAAGTGGGAGCACCTGTACAGGTCAGAGAAGCCGTCAAGCTTAACTAATTTTGAAGCTGACCTCTGACCTGCGGCCCAGGCTCCGCCCACTCTCCTCCTGCTTCTCATTAGCGTCCAGCAGCAGCTCGTTATCCTGTTACAGCTGTTAGCCTCGACGCCGCTACCAACTAGCCCGTTAGCACAACAGCAGCTTTAATAAAGCAGATTAAAGCAGGAAGTCTTCACACCAGCTGACTCCCCTGAGCCAATCACCTTCCTCAACTTCCTGTTTTGCAGGAACCGATCAAGCCTGAGGTGACCTTTGACCCTCTGACTCATCAGTTACGTCAATCAAACGCTGATCTGACTTTGTTTCACGTTAGCATGCTAATGCTGCGTTTTAGCTCGCCCTGTTGACGTTCTTCGTCCACATTTATTCAGATCTGATTAGCGGCTTTGCTAATCAGTTAGCTTCACACATGAGCATGTGCATGTGAGCGCGCACGTGTGCCTTTAAAAGGATGAAACGCAGAAGTGACCTTGAGGAGCGCCCAGCAGTGGTCCACGATGAGGTCATCGCTGCTCTGGGTCTGGACGTTAGCCTGAGTGAGGTCACAGCGGGGGCGGGCGCCGCCGCACGATGCCCCGCAGCTCTGAACACGAGGCAGCACTCAGAGCACGCTGGGCCCGGCGGCCTCACGGGAGACACAGGTCAGAGGTCGCCAGCAGAGAGGAGGAAGTAGAGGAAGCAGCTCGCAACCCGTCTGGAGAGGAGGCGAGCACGCCGCCCTTCACTGATGGGCGCTAGATCCTCCTGAAGGCGCCCGTTCTCATCCCGGCGAGGGAAGCGGCGAGATTTTGGTATTTGATTGGGTGCTGTAAAGATAAAAGCCATCAAAGGCTGGCGTGGAGACAAGCCCCTCCCCCAGGACTGCTGCCAGGAGCGCGTACCTGCGGCAGGTGAGCGTGGGGTCGCCTCCGCTGATAACCAGACGTGGCTCAGATGTTTGGACGCCGCCGTCAGAGGCCTCGCCGCCATTGTTTCCTCCGCCACGGCGTCTAATGAAGCCTCTGGCGGCGGCGCCAGATTAGAGGCTTTGTTGCCTTTTGACAGTTCTATTTTCCGCCCATCGCTACAAAGGTCTGACGTTTCATTTGCGGGAACGCTGGGCCAGATGGCGAAGCTCCGCCCACCGCCGCCCAACAAAGACATGCAGATGAGCTTTGATCTGCCAGCTAACCGGCTAACTGCTAACAGGAGCAGCTGAGCAGAGTCACTTCACAGGGGGGAGGAAGTGGGCGGGGCCAAGAAAGGTGTGTGCGGCCGAAGAGGTGGAATAAAAGTTTGTGACCTCAGTGACCTTCACCTTTACACACACACACACACACACACATTTTCAATCATGGTGTTAGCTTTAGCGTGCTAACTGCTGTGATTGGTTCACAGCCCCCAGGTCTTCCTGTCTGGGCGGGACTTCCTCCTCCTTCATTGCTCCACCTGGTCCATCCGTTCTGGACCTGGACGCTCCTGATGCTAACACCTAGCTGCTCTGCTTAGACTCCCGTCGTCACCACGGCGATGCTCCTGGAGTTGGTTCACTTCCTGTCAGGTGAGCTCCGTTTGAAACGGCTGCTACTGACATTAGCTTCTAGATGAACAGTCGCACAAACAAACACGCACCAACGTTTCTTTGGGGCTACATGAGGATTGTTCACGCCTTCTTGCTTTTGTAAACACTGAGACAGGAAGTGACCTGAAGTCAAAGGAACGTTAGCATGAGAACACGCTTTACGCTGCTCTGGAAGGGATGCTACCTGCTAGCATATGTAGCACCAGCTCAGCTCTTCTTACATGCTGATTCACACACACTCATTCTTTAATTCTTTTAGAGCAAAGTCAGCAGGAACAAACTTTAAAAACATTAAATAAAAGGGCCCAAGAACAGGAAGTGCTATCTAAGCGATGCTGCTGTGAGTAGAGCGCCGTCACCGCTGCAGACAGCAGGAAGTGTATGTAAATAAAGCATTAATAACCGTCCCGCAGGCGGCGCCGCCACACGGGACGTTAAATATCTCTGAGGGATATCTTCATCTGAAAAGTGCTCAACTCACTGCTCGAACAATGAGCTAATCCAGGCTAACGTCAGGAGTTCAGTGGAAGTTCACTTCGCCGCAGGAAAGATGGTCGTAGCGTCCGTCTGTGAGCACGCTTCCCTTTTCATCGCAACATGATGAGAAGTCCAAGAGCTGCTCTGAACTTGATCAGTTGCTCTGGTGTTGATTAGCTGATCAGTTGCTCTGGTGTTGATTAGCTGCTCTGGTGTTGGTCAGCTGATCAGTTGCTCTGGTGTTGATCAGTTGCTCTGGTGTTGATCAGCTGCTCTGGTGTTGATCAGCTGCTCTGCTGTTGATCAGCTGCTCTGGTGTTGATTAGCTGATCAGTTGCTCTGGTGTTGATCAGCTGCTCTGGTGTTGATTGGCTGATCAGTTGCTCTGGTGTTGATCAGCTGCTCTGGTGTTGATCAGCTGCTCTGGTGTTGATCAGTTGCTCTGGTGTTGATTACCTGATCAGTTGCTCTGGTGTTGATCAGCTGCTCTGGTGTTGATTAGCTGATCAGTTGCTCTGGTGTTGATCAGCTGCTCTGGTGTTGATCAGCTGATCAGTTGCTCTGGTGTTGATCAGCTGCTCTGCTGTTGATCAGTTGCTCTGGTGTTGATCAGTTGCTCTGGTGTTGATTAGCTGATCAGTTGCTCTGGTGTTGATCAGCTGATCAGTTGCTCTGGTGTTGATCAGCTGCTCTGGTGTTGATTAGCTGATCAGCTGCTCTGGTGTTGATCAGCTGCTCTGGTGTTGATCAGTTGCTCTGGTGTTGATTAGCTGATCAGTTGCTCTGGTGTTGATCAGCTGCTCTGCTGTTGATCAGTTGCTCTGGTGTTGATCAGCTGCTCTGGTGTTGATTAGCTGATCAGTTGCTCTGGTGTTGATCAGCTGCTCTGGTGTTGATTAGCTGATCAGTTGCTCTGGTGTTGACCAGCTGCTCTGGTGTTGATCAGTTGCTCTGGTGTTGTTGATCAGCTGCTCTGCTGTTGATTAGTTGTCTTGAAGCCAGAGGAGGTTCTCAGGTGCTCCTGCAGGTGTGCCCTGGCTCCTGATTGGCTGCTGTCTCTCCTGCTGCGGTGAAGTCCATCACCGCTGCGCGCTGAAGCGGGAACGGGCAGATTTTACGGTAAGACGAGCCTGAGCTGAGCTCCTGCAGAGGCTCCGTCCAACCAGCAGACTGGCAGCCCCCAGGACACCAGCGCCACGGGGGGACAGATGCATGATGGGAAAGGAGGGAATAATGAAGGACGGAGATGAGAAAGAAGGCGAGAGGTAAACACAACGCAGGGTGGAGGCCACACGCCGCGACTGATTGCTCGCGGCTCATTTCTCCACACATGAGCCCATCTGCACGCCGCCCGGGGTGGGACGCCGCCACCGCCACCACCACCACCACCACCACCGCTGCGGCTGAGATGAGCGAGTGAGCCGAAGACACCCCAACGCCACAGGAAGCCGAGCCAATCGCAGGATTCCCAGCAGCCACCAGCATGGAGCCGAAGAGCAGAAGAACCACTCCTCCACCCCTCTCGAGGGAGAGGGGGAGAGGAAAGGAGAGAGAGAGAGAGAGGGAGGGAGGGAGAGAGGGGGTGAGGGAGTGAGAGAGCGAGTGTGTGTGTGTGTGTCATCAGAACTGCTGTTTTAGCTGTAGGGAAAGAAATCAGCATCCTGTTTTTTTTTCCTTCTTTTGCTATTTTAAATCAATTTCTTTTTCCACGAGCTTCATTCTAGTTCATGTTTGTAGACCAAGATGGAAAAAGTTGTTTCCTCCAGCAGAGGGAGCACTAGAGCAGGAACGAACAGGGTCACGTGACTAACCTGAGTCACGTGACGGTGTTACTTCAGTCCAAAAGTTTCAGACAAACGACCGTTTGGAAGAGTCACAGTTTGAAACAGGAGAAACAGCGGAACATCCCATAATACACACACACCAGCGGCGGCTGGCTCATAGTGGGTGATAGTGCACCGCCCTCCCTAAGCCACACGGAAAAAAGAAGTTTATTTGCCGTTCTTAGTCTTAATATTATTGTCCCATTAGCAGCCTGAATCGGATGTAACAACGATGCCTGAATGTCATGTTCAGACCAGGAGCCACGCCCCCTTGGGGCGATCTCAGTCAGCGTCAGAATCGTCCCAGGCGCTCTCATAGACACGGGATGGGAGTCTGTTTTTTCAAAATTTCGACCCTACAATTCATTTCTAATGGCTTCCGGGAGGGCTTGCCCCAACGCGATTACGTCACATGTACAGGTACGTGCAACGTCATCAGCTGCCGACTCAATCAACTGCATCGTTTCTCTGAAAGAATTACCGTTCAGTCTTAGAAATAATGCGGATAAATTGGCCATAAAAGAATTGGGACCCCCCAGACCAAAGTTAAATATTAAACAGACATCAACAAAAGCGGACAAAACATCCAGTGGCGGATTTAACCGGAGCTGGTACAGCGAAACCGTGGCTAGCAGACTGTGCGGTGGCTAACGCGCTAGCCCTGTGTGCTAATTCACCCGCACCAGCACGGACACCGCCTGGACACCACCTGGACACCGCCTGGACACCACCTGGACAAGGACATGTGTCGCTGATATGCGCCATCTCTCGGAAAGGTGAAGAAACATGACGGAAATTCCAAAACAAGTGATGAGAGACAAGACAAGCGTGAGTGTGTAACACACTCAACACAGTGTTACTGTATTAAATAGTGAGTTTGTTCTGCTGTTCTCTGCAAATGTTCAGTGGTAAATAGTTGTATTGATTGAATGTTATATACTCTGAATATGTTCTGGAAAGATTTGATCAACTCCAGCTTTGATGATATGACATCATTGATGGTGACATTTGACATGCTCTGGTGTTGGATCCCGTAGCTGGAGAGGAAATCAAAGGAAACAATGCAAGGCGACCCTTGCTAACTGACTTCAATAATAATAATAATAATAATAATAACCATTATCATTATTATTATTTTAACCATTGAATGGGTCACCTTGTCCATGTCCACAACGATTGCACCCCCTGACAAATTTGTCACCAGGAGCCACCACTGACACACACACGCACACACACACTCACTCGCACTCTGTCAGCAGGGGGTGCTGTGATGGGCTGTTGTAATATTGACTGTTAGCATCTCAGGCTACATGCTACACTCCACTGCGGGGTGTGTGTGTGTGTGTGTGTGTGTGTGTGTGTGTGTGTGTGTGTGTGTGTGTGTGTGTGTGTGTGTGTGTACTCCTGGGTTGCCCCCTCCTCCTCATCATCGATCTTCCCTCCATCCGATAACTCGCTGTGACGGACGTCAGGAGGCGCCGATGGTGGCGAATACTGATCGGGGGCGTCAGCCAATCAGGACGCTGCGACGGCGGTCAGCTGTTTATCCTCTGATAAATGGCAGGTCAGGCGGTGTCAGCCGCGCTCATCAAAACCCCCCCGCTGCAGCGTCAGCACGCCACTGATGCTGACTCGTCCTCCACTTCCAACACAATTAACGGCGTGATGGCGTTGGTTGGAGGAGTCCATTATCTGCTCAGCTCGCCGCCATGGCGCCCACAGCTGAGTGGGTCCCGCCCCCTCTGGTGTCCTAGTACAACCAGTGGGTTGAACCCGGCGACCACAGAGGCCTCGGCGTGGTCAAACGTGTCTTTGTTCTCGCCACGCCGGAGCAGCTTCTTCCTGTGACGCCGCTGCTGCAGGAAGCCGCGCCTTTTCATTGAAATGCAAACGACATCGGCCGGTGGAATGGGCAACAGCGGCGCCGCGGCGAGATAAAGACTTGTGCTGCTGCAGCGCCCATCGGCCTGGTCATGTGTGTAATTGCCTAAAACGCTAACGCCGCCAACGCTAACGCCACGTTAATATTAAAGAGACGGTTAATAAAACGCTGCTCAAACAACACGGACGGCGTTTATCAGCCCAGAGGATGGACGGAGCAGACGGAGGTCAAGATGGGGAGAGAGAGAGGCTGAGGGGAGGAGGGGAGGGAGGTAGTGAGCCCCCTGCTGTCACCTTGACCCTGGGCCGGTCTTTGACCTTTGACCTGAGGAGAACCGTCTGAGTGTTGATCACTGATCAACTGCTCGTTCACTAGTGATGTAATCTGGAGTGGGCGGAGCCAGTTCAGGGACCAGATGTTAGATTTCTGTGAAGTTCTGGATTCTGCAGATCAAAAGCCAGGGGGCTTTGATGAGGCTGTGTTCCACCTGTGCGTCTCATCGCAGCTTCAACACTTCAGCCACGTTCACGCTGCTCTCACGGAGGACGCCGCCCTCCTCCAGTGTTCTACAGGTTAAACGAGGAGGAGGAGGAGGAGGAGGAGGGGGGATTGGGGGGAGGTGATGATGCACGTTCTCCTCATGTTCCGTCTCATGATAATTGCTTTCGATTGTTCCTGTCGACATTTTCAACAGCTCTTTCCTGATTGGTTGACACCAGAAGTGAGTGTGTGTGTGTGTGTGTGTGTGTGTGTTCTCAGGTCCTCACAGTAATGCTGAAGTTCAGCCTGCAGATCTGGACGTTTGAGCTTCCTCAACTCGTTCATCATCTGGTCTGACATGAAGCTTTGGAGGGATGTTCCTCCTCTTCCTCCTCCTCCTCCTCCTCCTGTTCCTCTTCCTCCTGTTCCTCCTCTTCTTCTCCATGTATCTTCTGCTTCCTGCTAAAACTTTGGTAGCTAGGCTAGCTCTTTGGTGACCTTGGCTGCCGTCCACTGGCGTGCTGGCTGAGGGCGGAGCCAGCGCTGAGAGCGAGGAGTATTGATGGGCTCTGACTGGTGCTGCTCCCTGAGGACCAGGCGTTGGAATCCTGGCTGGCCCGGGGCGCCGGGTCCAGCCTGTAGGTCTTCCTCTACATGAGAACCACGGCGTGGAGCGAGCGGGGGAGGGGCTAATGGATTCCTGGGCCGGGGGCGTCGGGGTTCTGGATTTCCTGGATCACCTCTGGCAGCTCAGCGAACCCGTTGAAGGCGGATCGGCGAGCGCCGACATTCCTCCCCCGTGATGCAACAGGTCGGTGTGGGAGGGGAGCCGTCGCCATGGTTACCCAGGGGGCCAGCACTCTCGCCTCCGGAACCGGACCTGCAAATTGAAGCGCAGAACGTGTGATTTAATCACCCAGACGGGCCAGATGGAATCGATAGGCCGTCAGACAGACGGGTCAGAGGTCAGAGGTCAGAGGTCAGATGCTGCTGTTCCAGAGGACGAGGATGCTGATTGATGACAGGCGTGGGGGCGGGGCCTCCTCACACGGCCAGTATTGATTAAAATCCCGCCACAGGGTGAGACTCGGAGCCCGTGAGAACGCAGTCAGGTGGCTACAACACACATGCTAACGCCGAGTTCTGAGAGACCAGTGGGAGGAGCTTCAGCGCTGCTTCCTTCAGTGGGAGGAGCTTAAGTTTCCCTTAAGTGGGCGTGGTTTTGTGTTGTGCGTCTGTGTGACGTCGTCACTCTGGAGGTTTATTTTAATTGGAGCCATTTCCAGCGTCAGCGAGCTGGGACCAGTGATCAGCTGGTTGCTATTCCAGCGCCGTGGCGCCGTCCTGTCCTGGCGTGGCGGCACTGCTAGCTCTGTTCTCCAGGACTGAAGCTGCTGGATGAGGCCTTCCCGATAACCTTCGGTTCTCCTCCGTCCTGTCTTATCAGGCCTAAACGCCGTCCTCGCCGCCACATCACTGCGTTCATTATCGTTCATGGGAGGGAGCAGAGGAGGCCAGAGGAGACCTGAGGAGGCCAGAGGAGGCCCGAGGAGGCCAGAGGAGGCCAGAGGAGACCTGAGGAGGCCTGAGGAGGCCAGAGGAGACCTGAGGAGGCCAGAGGAGGCCAGAGGAGGCCTGAGGAGGCCAGAGGAGGCCAGAGGAGACCTGAGGAGGCCAGAGGAGACCTGAGGAGGCCATAGGAGACCTGAGGAGGCCATAGGAGACCCGAGGAGACCTGAGGAGGCCATAGGAGGCCATAGGAGACCTGAGGAGGCCAGAGGAGGCCAGAGGAGACCTGAGGAGGCCAGAGGAGACCTGAGGAGACCTGAGGAGGCCATAGGAGACCTGAGGAGACCTGAGGAGGCCATAGGAGACCTGAGGAGACCTGAGGAGACCTCGGGGTCTGGTCCACCGCTGAGACAGAGATCTGGAACCTCCATGAGTCCAGAGTCTTTCAGTCAGTAGGTGCTGGTTCACCTACAGATGAAGATCATCCAGGTCTCCATGGTGATGGTGTGTGTGTGTGTGTGTGTCTGTGTGTGTGTGTGTGTGTGTGTGTGTGTGTGTGTGAGTGATAGTGCTGAGGCTGCGTCTCTGGGATTACAAACTCTCGGATGATTGATAGATTTATTTGTCTGTCCCGTCTGGACACGAGCAGCTAACACGCCGCCACCGCCGCCGTGCAACCATTAATCAGTGGAAATAACGCTCGTCTTACACACACTCGGTGTGTGTGTGTGTGTGTGTGGAATGGCGGATAGCGTCTGACTGGAAGTCTCCTGTGACGTCTGACCTCAGCTCCGCCCTCCGTCATTAGCTCCACCTTCATTAGCAGGTGGCTTGCTTACGCTAGCATTAATCATGTGGACAGAGGGGGCGCTGTGGGACGCCTACCAGCGTGTTTTATCGACCACGCCTCCTGATCGGAGAAGAAGCCAGCTCAACAGTGCTTGACCTGACCTCTGACCTCTGACCTGTCTGCTTCATAAACAGACGTCCCTGGTTTCTGAGCCTGACCCCGCCTCCAGAGGCGAGGCGGCTGGCGTTCCTGGTAAAACTGGTAAAAAGTCATAAAGGGAACGAGGAAGGAAGTAAAGATGGAGGGAGGGTCGGCCAATCAGCTCCCAGCAAAGCTCAAGCCCCGCCCAGGAGCACCTGGCCTGGAGCAGGAAGTGGGTCAGGCCCGCATGAACTTCCTGTTTAGCCAACGAGTCCTGTCAGACCTCACGTCCACGAGAGGGTGTCCATCAGATGGCGTGCTCTGAGGGGCGGAGCCTGTCAAAGGAGGTGGCGGAGAACTGGTTTTCGGCGGCAGACGCTTGTTAACACATTCACCTCGTAATCAGGCGCAGTCGCCACGTTTGTGCCACGCCGTCATCTAACAGCAGCAGACGACGGCGCGCGTCTGAGCGGCGGCGGCGCTCACTGAAGCGCTGATACGTGATACGCTCCCTCCTCCCTCCTCGTGGCGTGCTAGCGTCCCTCAGAGAGAAAGCTCCCTGAACGCATCACCGGCCGGTAGAAGAGCGCGCGCGTGTGTGTGTGTGTGTGTGTGTGTGTGTGTGTGTGTGTGTGTGTGTGTGTGTGTGTGTGTGTGTGTCTGTCTGTGTGCGCCAGCGCGACCTCTGGCAGTTCACCTGCGAACCAGATGCTCCGCCCCCGGCATGGTCAGCAGGTCTGGGGTCAGCTCGGACTTCCTCCCAACCTGACTGGCTGCTGGGTAAAGCTGCCGTCGGGGTATCAGGTGTGTTCTCTGTTTGCCAGCAACCTCCGGACGCCGGCGAAGCCCCGCCTCCTCGCCGCCGTCCTCGCTAATTCCCAGTAACGTGCTCCAGCGGTCGGGGCATTTTCTGCTACAGCGCCCTCTGGAGGCAGCTCACGGGGGCGTGGCTTCTCATCTGATTCAGCTCACCGGATGACCAGCAGGGGGCAGCACAAACCTCCCCTTCTCAACGCCACAACCCCAAAAAGTCCCTCCCTCCACCTCTGTGTCCCCCTCTTCCTTTCTCTCCCCTAACTCACTCTCTCTCTCCCCTTTCTGCCCCCATCCCTCAACCCCACCTCCAGCTGGGTGGGGTTACTTAGGAGAGGTTAAGTAAACAGCCCTGAAGTCACATGACCTCTCAAATCCAGCGGCCTGACGAGGTGTCGGAGGAATGTAGATATCGGGACGGCGCTGAAGACAGGGCGCTAACAAAAACTGATACGCTTTGTTTATTCCCCATACACACGCTGCTAGCAGCTAGCTGCTAGCTTCATCCTGTAGGAGTTGGTGTTTCACCGTTATTTTGACAGAACATTGTCTTTATGAACAGTTACGGTTAAAAATACGATGGAATCTTTGATGAACTTTGTTGGGGAACAGTAATTGATCATTTTGATGGTTAATAACCTAAAAGCATCATTGAGGCTACTAGCACCACCACAGCTAAGCTAGCTAGATTTTTTCTCTTTCTTTGTTTATCGTAACTTTGAACTGCTGCAGCGATTCCAGGAAGTTGACCTGAGTGGACGCGTCCGCGTTGCCAGCGGCGATGCTGTGGCCTCAGCTGCGGCTCATTAGACCGTCGATCTCCGTGGCTGCGGTCAGAAAGCGGCTGTAACGTTTAGCTGCTAATAACAGCTGCTGGAGTGTTCGTCTCCAGATGATTTAATTGCGCAGCAATTTTCTCCTGTCAAAAAAGCAACGTGCAACTGAGACGAGAGCGAGGCACGCGCTGGTGGGAGAGTTAATTAGCGACCTCGTTAGGGACCTGGAAGTGTCTGCTGGGACCCGTGTGTGTGTGTGGAAGGACCTCCTCTCTGCTTGTGTGCACACATGACCAGATTAGCCTGCGTGACATCGACCCCGGGAGCCGCTGGCTTGTGTCCTGAATGCACTGGTGCATTCTGGGCTGCGGCAGGCGTCGCTATGGTAGCGCGTGAACAGCAGTTGGGTGTCTGTCCAGTGTGGGAGCCACGCCCCCTCTTTAGCGCTGCGATGCTAACGCTAAGTCCTGCTCAGATGTAATCAGATTGCTTTTCTGCTGACCACCGTGTCATCTCGCCGCCGCCGCCGCTCTTTGACCTCTGATTTGCTGACAGGCTGGTCCGGCTCCGGGGATGATTGAATCTGTGTCGGCGTCACTTTTGGGGGGCGTGGCCGAGGCCGGGCGCGTCGGTTCGAGGGGTCGTTTGCTAGGTGTGAATTATTAAACTCACTTAAATGTAAATAACGCCCTCATCAAGCAGCGGCGTGACAGCCCATCCGTCAGGGCGGGGCGTGGCCTGTGTCAGGTGGGCGGGGCTGCAGAGGCCGCCACATGCGAGCGCGGCGCCGCTTTTGTCTCCTCTCGGGTGGCTCGGATGAATTTCTGCTCCACTGTTCTTTAATTGTTCTCCAGGCTGCTGAGGTCTGGTGAATTATGGGATGGAAGGTGCTTCATCATAACCCGCTTTGATCCGTCCTCTCAGCGCCGCCGCCAGCGTGCTGACAAATGGCCATAAACGGGCGGCGAGCATGCAAATGCAGCCAGGAGACGAATGTCCAACCTTGTGTTTAGTCGCAGGCTAAGGTCGTCCGCCCCCCATCTATCACCGCTGCAATCAGCCGCCAGCAGCACGCGCGGCGCCGCACCTGCTGCATAGATAAGAGGAAGAGGAGGAGCCAGATAGCAGCCCAGCCCATTAGAGAGTCGCCGTCAGACGCTCATTTTCCCGGCAGGAACCCGGCTGAGCTGAGCTGCTTCTCAGACGGGTTTTCAGGTTCTACTTCCTGTCCCGCTGGGGTCACCTGACTGACTCCCACCGTGACCTGCACGCCACCGCTGAGGGTGGGGCATACGAGCACGCAAACCGTAGCCACAGGGTGGTTAGCATTAGCAGGAGGACACGCCCTCCTGCGTTACCCTCAACGTGGGGGCAAGGCGCTGGGGCGGGGTTTATTGGGCGGAGTCAACGTTAGCGTCAATGAGATGGCCACCAGGGGGCGTTGGAGAGACACGTCTGATGGAGCCACGCTAACGGCGGAGACTACCAGAGGAGGAACTGAGCCGGCGGGGCCAGCGGGGGCGGGGCTATGTGGGGGAGCTAATCCGTCTATTGTGTTGCACTTCTTCATCTGTATCATTTCAGTGAGAACGCCGCGGCCCCCCGGTCTGAAAGTGAGCCTGACCCCAGCCTTTCTATCCAGGGCAGCTGGGGGGGGGTCTAGGGGGACCGAGAGTGAAGGGGTAGTGGACCATGGGAACGACACAGTCCCCCTCCCCTCTGTTGCACTTCTTCCACCCCACTTCACCCCCCCATCTCTCTGGGCTGCAGATCTAACCCCCCCACAGCCGAAGGAAAAGGCAGAGTGTTTTTGGTGAATAAACCCTCCTCTCCTCTCTCCTCCTCCCTCTCCTCTCCCTCCTCTCTCCTCCCTCCTCTCTCTGCTCTCCTCCCTCTCCTCTCTCCTCTTCCTCTCTCCTCCCTCTCCTCTCCCTCCTCCCTCTCCTCTCCCTCCTCCCTCTCCCTCCTCTCTCTGCTCTCCTCTCTCCTCTTCCTCTCTCCTCCCTCTCCTCTTCCTCTCTCCTCCCTCTCCTCTCCCTCCTCCCTCTCCTCTCTCTCCCTCCTCTCTCTGCTCTCCTCCCTCTCCTCTCTCCTCTTCCTCTCTCCTCCCTCTCCTCTTCCTCTCTCCTCCCTCTCCTCTTCCTCTCTCCTCCCTCTCCCTCCTCTCTTCGCTCTTCAGCTGATCACTTTGGATCCACAACTGGGACTCTGATCTGGGATCAGCACCTCCCTGAGTGGGAGGCTGGTTGCAGTGGGCGGGGCCTGGGCCTCCTTCATGCTCGCCTGAGCGTCAGGAACTTCCTGTTGGACAGCAGCCAGCAGGGGGCGGTACCGAGGCCAGAAACGGGACTTATTGATCCGATTGGTCCCAGCCTGGGAGCACCGCCCCCTTTAGCGCGGTGGCGGCGGCGCTCTGGCTTTGCTGGATGTCCGGTTTCAAGTTCTGAAGGAAACCACACACACGTGTCGCCATGGAGACCAAAAGAAGCGTCCAGTCTGGTCCATCAGGAGATCTTTGGTTGCCCACGTGCTCGCGCTGCGCTCGGATTAGCTTACGTCCTGCTCGCCGCTGGTCAGCCGACACCCGGGAGGAACCTGGCGGCGGCTCAGGGCCCCTCGCCGCTGGATCCGATTCAGGGCTGAAACCCTGGCGGCTGCTCTCAGGCCACGCCCCCATATCGCTTTACCTATTAGCCGTTGAATTATTCCGCCATGTTCAGGAGTCGGGAAAGACGACACGGCTGGGGGGAGGGGCTAATGCAGACATGTGATCAACAGAGATGGATGGAAGCTCCGCCCCCACCGCTGCAGTCACAGCTTTCGTGGCGTTGCCGTGGCGACCAGTGGCCTCCGGTGACTCATGTGGTCTGAGTTTGTCCGTCCGTTATCTTCCTCCCATCCCACTTCCTGTCTTCCTGCCCCCGCCGCCGTCCTCGCAGCGCCCCTTCAAAGACACGAGCGTGAACAAAGGTCCCCCGCAACTTCCTGTTGAGCAACAAACCAGCCTTGAGTGGCTCCTCTTTGATTCAGCACATCAAAGAGTCCAGGCCGCCGTTGGCGTCCGCGTCCCGACCAGCAGAGACGTCATGTGACTGGCCGGACAGGAAGTCGGTTTTCATGTGTTTGAAACAGGAAGTGACACAAACAAGCCGCTCCCCCAGTTTAAATGCTGGTGAATGGAGTCGGTGGTGTGGACGGGCGCTCCTGGAGGGGCGGAGCCTTCGAAAACGCCACAAAGAGACGAGAAGAGGAGGAAAAGTGGAAACCTGGGAACAAAACCAGGAAGGAAAAGAGCGGCGGTCGGGGGAGGGGGGCAGCACCCAGCGCTGCCTTTGAGACGAGTGACAGAGACACAAAACAAGAATTGGGGGGGGCAGTGAATAGAGCTAATGAATGAGCGCGAGGTGGAGGAGCGGCGGCGCTGGCGGTGGAGGCTCCATCAGGGCAGGTAATACCGCCCAGATTTAATTGGAGCAGGTACTGGGGGGGCTGTGCTCTTTAATTGGGGGGGGGGGTCTCTAAATGGAAAAGACAACGTATAATAGCCAAATTGTAGCGCACAATAGCACTTAGCCGCGATTGTGTGCCGACGCTAATCTGCTCTGGAATGAACCGATTCTGAGTGAGACCAGCTGCTGAGGGCCGGGGCCCCCCACCCCCCCCTTTATGCTCCCCTGGGAAAGAGCGCAGCAGAAATACCTTCACCGGCAATCAGCCGCCACGCGTGGAAAACGCATCCAGCGGCGAGCCTGAACGAAGAACAAAGGCGACGGAGATAAAGACGGGCTCCCAGAGCCGCTGACGGGATGGAGCGCTGGCCTTGACGGGAGCACCGCCCACCTGATACTTAACACACGCGTTTCCTCCGAAAACGCCAGTTTAACGCCAGGAAGGCGCGTCGGCCATGTTGGATACCTTGGACTCGGCGATGGCGCCTAGATAAACCTGACAGGAAGTGCTCGCTGGGGCGGTTGTTGCGACCATCAGTTGAGTCTGGAGAACGTTCGACCACGTCAGTAACGGTTGTAGCAGCTAACGCGGCATGCTAACGCGGCTGACGTTAGCTTGCGGTGAAGGTATTTTTACCAGCATCAAAACGCTGCAGATGAGAGCGCGTTGGGGAGGAGACGGTTAGCGTGTCAGAATCAGCGGGCGAAAATGTAATTAACTGCAAATGAACCGGCGCCACGGCAGCACTTTGAAATTGCCGCTTTGTTTTCGGCTCTTTCAAAAGCAAAATAAGCATCTTTTCGACTGATTATCTGTTTTAAAAACTCTTTATTCATCTTCTAAAAGGACAAAAACATTTTCCTTTCAATCACATATTTTTAAGCATCTGATTGAAGCAAAAGAAAAACATGTCACCAAGAAAACAGACCCTGTTTGTCCTACTTTAGCGCTCGCATTTCCAATTAAGGACAAATTTGGACCACAGACGCTAACGGATGGCAGAATTAAACTTTAGAACGACAAAAAGTTTCTATGATCAGCTAAAATGAGGACTGAGATGAGTAAAGAGTCTCCTGTCTGACTGTTTCGGGCTGCTAACCCACTGTGAGCTTGAAGTTAGCATAGTGGAGTCAGTGAGTTGGTTAACGCTGCTAGTTGTTAGCATTGGTGGTGTCAATAAAATAGCACTAAAATAATCATGGTGCTCACTATTTTCATGTTTAGTTGCCCTTTTTAATGTTTAGCTCAAAGTCTTTGCCACAAGATGGCGGTATAGGGACTACAGGTTGAGGATACCTCCCCTGGCCCCGCCCCCTCGCTCCTCTTTGAGCAGGTGTGCCATGCTGTGCTAGCTATGCTATGTTAGCCGTATTAGCTGCTATGTTTGTGAAACATCTCAGGTTATCAGTGTTGCTGCTGTGTTGTGTAAAATGTGTACTTTACTGTGTGTGTGTGTGTGTGAGAGTGTGAGTGTGTGTGCGTGTGTGAATATCTTCCTCGGTAAAACAACACAGGCAGGTTGTCTGTGAAAAGAACTCTGCATTAACCTTGCTGCTGGCTGTGACCCCAGCACCCCCATTCAAGCACACACACACACACACACACACACACACACACACACACACACACACGTTTCAGATTTTCCGTAGAAGGGCTTTTACATCCAGCTGTTGTTTCTTGCAGCCTGGTTCAGTAGCACAGCTGCTGCAGTGAATCGTCATCTTTGTAAAGTCGACTCAGCCTGTTAGCTTAGCATCGCTGTCAGATTGTGGTCACAGATGCTAGCTGTAACCGTTGTTAGCTACGTAGCAACTGTCTGACAGAGGCGGTCCAGCTGTTGGCTAACTGTGTTAGCTCGACACAGGCTAATAGCGGACAACCAACCAACCTCCGGGAATGTTAGCGCCTGTTGTGGCCAGCAGGTGGCGCTGCACCCACGTGACGATGCTAATCAGGTTGTTTTGAGCGACAGTTAGATGAATGTTGAAAGTCCAACTTTCCACCAACTCTCATTAACGATGATTGATTAACGCCACAATTAAAATTCCAGGTCGGGATTGTTGTGATTAATATTCCGGCTCGTCTCGAGGTTCCAAACCACCCACGATGAACACAAATAAACAAACAGCCAGCCAGCACTGGAAGAACTCTCAGGCAGCCGCTCAGCATCCAGCCAGCTCGACCCGGGTCTTTGGCTCCGCCCCCCTCCCTGCTGCTGATTGACAGGGCTGACATATGGAATAGTTCAGGAATTCCCCGGTGACCAGCGGACGAGGACCCGGAGAGGCTCAAACTTGCCTGCGAGGCTCAGCGGCACCATTTTTGTTTCTGAGCTGATGATCAAAAGGACTTTAGCTCCTCGGCTAAGTGTAGCACTGTTGGTAGCTGAGGGCGGAGTCAGGGCCGAGGGCGGAGTCAGGGCTAAGGGCGGGGCAGAGGCTAAAGAACCCCAACGAGTCAGAGATGGACCTGATGCGCTTGGCTGAGAAACAGGCCAGAAACAATGTGGAAGCAGGCCTGAAACAGGCTGAAAACAGGCCAGAAACAGGCTGGAAGCAGGCTGGAACAAGGCCTGAAACAGGCCGGAAGAAGACCTGAAATAGGCTGGAACAAGGCCTGAAACAGGCTGGAACAAGGCCTGAAACAGGCTGAAAACAGGCTGGAAGCAGGCTGCAAACAGGCTGGAACAAGGCCTGAAACAGGCCGGAAGAAGGCCTGAAACAGGCTGAAAACAGGCTGGAAGCAGGCTGCAAACAGGCTGGAACAAGGCCTGAAACAGGCCGGAAGAAGGCCTGAAACAGGCTGAAAACAGGCTGGAAGCAGGCTGCAAACAGGCTGGAACAAGGCCTGAAACAGGCCGGAAGAAGGCCTGAAACAGGCTGAAAACAGGCTGGAAGCAGGCTGCAAACAGGCTGGAACAAGGCCTGAAACAGGCCGGAAGAAGGCCTGAAACAGGCTGAAAACAGGCTGGAAGCAGGCTGCAAACAGGCTGGAACAAGGCCTGAAACAGGCCGGAAGAAGGCCTGAAACAGGCTGAAAACAGGCTGGAAGCAGGCTGCAAACAGGCTGGAACAAGGCCTGAAACAGGCCGGAAGAAGGCCTGAAACAGGCTGAAAACAGGCTGGAAGCAGGCTGCAAACAGGCTGGAACAAGGCCTGAAACAGGCCGGAAGAAGGCCTGAAACAGGCTGAAAACAGGCTGGAAGCAGGCTGCAAACAGGCTGGAACAAGGCCTGAAACAGGCCGGAAGAAGGCCTGAAACAGGCTGAAAACAGGCTGGAAGCAGGCTGCAAACAGGCTGGAACAAGGCCTGAAACAGGCCGGAAGAAGGCCTGAAACAGGCTGAAAACAGGCTGGAAGCAGGCTGGAACAAGGCCTGAAACAGGCCGGAAGAAGACCTGAAATAGGCTGGAACAAGGCCTGAAACAGGCTGAAAACAGGCTGGAACAAGGCCTGAAACAGGCTGAAAACAGGCTGGAAGCAGGCTGAAAACAGGCTGGAAGCAGGCTGAAAACAGGCTGGAAGCAGGCTGCAAACAGGCCGGAACAAGGCCTGAAACAGGCTGAAAACAGGCTGGAAGCAGGCTGCAAACAGGCCTGCCTTCTTAGCCGTCTTGGTGTTGGCATCTCTCCTGAGGGAGGAGGCGGAGCTAAATCTAGCCTGTTTACCTGGACGCAGCAGCACGAATCACTGATCCTCTTTCTGTTGGTCGCTGGCGGCGGAGGCTCCTCCCACCTGCTTCACTCTAAGGTTCTGTCAGATCACCGTCACAGGAAGTCACCTGGTATGGCCTCAGCTAGCATGTAGCATGTTCTGGCTATTGTTGACCGGCCTACAGCTAACGGACAAAGCTAACTTACAACGTTAGCCTACAGCTAACAGCCTACAGCTAAAGGACAAAGCTAACCCAGCTAGGCGTTCCTGTCACATGGTCTCGGCTTCTAGCTACCTCCTGCTAACCGCTAACTGACTCACCCCTCGGTGAAAGCAGCACGCCGCTCAGCGACTGGTTACCACGGTAACGCCCATAAGCCAGTCAGCAGGCTAGCAGGCAGGAAGTGGATCCTCAGCAGGTGATTCTCAAACGAGGTTTTTCCTGGTGAGGCAGCAATGCTGGGGGCGGGGCTTCAGAGAGCAACGGCGAACCTTTCCGTCCATCGGACACTACGGCCAGGTCGCGGCCCCTCAGGGTCATGTGACGCGACAGAGCTGAAGCAGACGGTGATGAAGGTCGTTCACGGCCCCTCCTCTCAGGACGGCGGCGCCACTGCTGCGTTAGGCAGGACGCGGACGCGCTGGCAGCAGATTGCTGCTCGCCGCTGATTTCTGCACTGATGACGATAATAACAACCATTCCTGGAGGAGGGGGCGTGTCCTAAAGAGGCGCACTCGCTCGTACTCTGCAATCAAAACACACATTTGCAGAGATGCGGCGGGACGGAGCTGCGCCGTAGATTGCGGCGCCACATCCTGTTGTTGGCGTGGAGTGGGGGGTATTAGCCCGGTAATCAGCGGGGGCCCGCCTGAGGACGGGGGTCCCGCTAATCAGAGCCTGCAGTTTGGGGGTTATTTTCCCTCGCTGGTGTTTCCAGACGGGTCCATCAGTGGTTGCTGGGAGCGTGGCCACGCCCCTTTTCTTCCTCCCTCTGGTTAATCTGGCGGTGATGGCGGGAGCAGGTGTCTGCCCTCGAAAGAGGAAAAACCAACTTCTACAGCTCCAACTGGCCCCGCCCACTGGTCTATCACTGGCCCCGCCCATAGTCCCACCCACTGAGTGTCTGATGGTCCCTGACTTTTATTGTGGAGGGGTTGAGGAGCTCCTTCCAGTCCTCCTCAGGCCTTCCACAGCCTCCGTGGAATTAAGGGAGGAGCCTGTGATTGATCACGCTGGCGGTGAACCTCTGTGGTTCAAACCATCCTCCTCCTCGCTCCAGGGGGACGCGAGGGAAAATAATCTGCGTTGCCATGGTAACCCCGGTGTGGATTATCTGCTGCAGGTTTGTCTGAGATCTGACGGAAAGAAAGTGTGACGTTGCCGTGAAGGTTCCTGATTGGCCGAACAGAATCAACCACCGTCCGACCTCGGTTTGGACCTGGGTCGCGCCCAACAAAACGGAACCTGTGTCGGGGTCATTGGGATCGTCGGGATCGTCGAGGTGGTTGGGGTCATCGGGGTCGTTGGGGTGGTTGGGGTCGCTTGTTGTGGGCGGGGCTCAGACCTGTCTGTAACGTGCAAGCGGTGGCGGTGAGAGAGGCGTCGTTGAGTTCTCGTCGCTGCTAATCTGCAGGTGTTTGAGGAGGGAGGAGGAGCGCTAATCTGCAGCCAAGCCGCGCCACCACCTCCTTATCGCTCACGGCAACGGCTGGAAGAGGCGAGCCAGAGGTGGATGAGCGGCGGCTCCTCATCCTCCTTTTCATCGCCGCTTGCTCATTGGCTCATTTGCATCAGCCGTCATCTGAGCGCAGATAAAGACGAGACGCAAGAAAAAACAAGTGGCTCCAGGAACGGAGGACAATGGCGGCGCGGCGGCGGCGTTTGAATCAATTAGGTCCTGAAGAATCTTGATTTGCATCCGTATCTGCTGGAAGAACAAACGCCAGCAGCCTTTTGTGTGTCCGCGTATTTACAGGCTGCTGCAGCGATTGTGCAGCAAATATCA
Organism: Pao palembangensis; assembly: GCA_015343265.1. NCBI lineage: Eukaryota > Metazoa > Chordata > Actinopteri > Tetraodontiformes > Tetraodontidae > Pao > Pao palembangensis. Next base: position 290,211 of record CM027085.1, read on the forward strand.
CATTAGCATAGACTGATTATTGTTGATTGTTTATCTACGTCTCAATACTGCTACGATGACAGCTCGTCAAGCCCTTAAAACTCATTTATTTGGGGAAATTTGCATGTAATTTAGCGCTAATGAGGCCAACGTCTGCGCTGCTGGATTAGAAGCTGAAGAACAACGGTCATTCTGGGGTCGCTCCACCGCAAACACGCCGCGGCTAAGGCTACCTGGCACCGCTAAGGCTACCTGGCACCGCTAACGATACCTAGCACAGCTAAGGCTACTTGGAACTGCTAAGGTTACCTAGCACAGCTAACGCTACCTAGCACCGGTAAGGCTACCTAGCACCGCTAGTGCTACCCAGCACCGGTAAGGCTACCTAGCACAGCTAGCGCTAGCTAGCACCGCTAAGGAAATGGCGGCAGGAGACGCTCCTGCTCCTCGGGCTGATCTTAGTGGCGAGGTGGGCCGCTCGCCGTCAGGCCCCTGAAGGCCACTTACTTCGTGGCGTGCGTGCGTGCGACTCCTTTTAACGGGGAGAGTGGCGGTAATCGGCCCGGCGCTCCGGTCAGAGACGTTAAACACAAGCCATGTTCCTCTGCCTGGGGGGCGGCCATGAGTGGCCCTCGTGCCTGAGAGCTGAACCGGGGGCTCGGGGGGGCGCTGCCATCAGCGGTGGCGTGGAGAGCTCTCAGCACGCCGCATCCCAGCAGCCACTCTGCTCCGTGGTGAAAGCTGCGGCGGCGCTCAGGGAGGTGGAGAGCGGTGCTCTGAAGAGGGTGAATCATCCCTGGGGGCCATCTTTGCTGCGTCGCCGGCGTGGTCGCGCTGCAGCCGCCAGCGACGACCTCGTCAGGACAAACAGGCCTCAGACGCAGGAGGCTGACGTGGGCGGAGCCTTTGCTCCACCTGAGCACAGGTGAGCTGCTGCTACTGGCGCCAGGTCACGATCGGCTCGAACAGAGTCGAGAGGTCAAAGGTCAGTGTCGGTGTCTGCCGGTAGCTCTCGTCTGAGCATCAGCTCGCCTTCCAACGCCGCATTCCTGAAATCAGGACGAAACGGCGGCGCGGAGACTAAATCAGGCTAACACGTCGGCTATAATTAGAGCCGCGGAAGCCGATGATTAATCCCAGAAAGACAAACAAACGCTGGGGGAGGAGCCTGGCAGCGGCAGCAGCTTGTTGTGCTGCGGCGCCTCGCAGACGTCGGAACCTGGACCGATGATCCCGTTTTTGTCTCTACCATCCAGACGAGCACAAAAGCAGCTGATCCTCCTCCGGCTCTGAGATGAAGAGCTTAGAGACGCCAGTCTGTGGAGGAAGTGGGCTAGCGCTAGCGCTAACGCTCGCAGTGGCGGCGGCGGCTCAGAGAGCTTTGGAAGCTGTCATGGAGATCAGCTTTGCCGTCTTGTTGTCTGGCAGAAATCAACAAAGGGACGCGTGACGCAGCTCCTGGGCCGTGTTTAGCAGCATTAGCAATCATTAGGCCCGGCTTCAAGTCCGACACGGCGCTGCTAGCTGCCAGGAATCCGCCGCTTTCTTCCAGAACAATCCCGTGCGGCTTCCCGAAGGATTCTCCCAGCGGCCGGCGAGGTCGCTGTTGCGGATCCGTGTGTACCTGCAGCTCTGCTACTTCCTGTCACATGGCTCACAGGCTACCGCTACACATGCTAACTGCTGCTAAGCAGCACCTGGCCCAGGTGTCCCAGCAGCTCTGCAGCCACACCGAGCCTGGATCTGGATCTGGATCTGGATCCGGATCCAGAGGTGATGGTGGCTGAGGTTTGTGACAGAGGTCAAAGGTCGGGATTGTATCTGAGTCGTTTCCTCCAGCCTGAAGCTGCTGTCGACCGCGCCCGTGATGACCTCAGCTAATCCTGCCGCCATCCCATAATGCCCCTGGCTCCCCACCAGGGGCATTATGGGATGGCGGTGCAGCCTGGGCTCAGACCCGGTCCCGGTTCCGGTTCTGGTTTTTTCTGTTTGCATAAATTGACGGCAGATGTTGATCCTTTGAAACAGGAAGTAGACGGAGGAATTTCCTGCAGGGAAACGGTGGTGGGAGGGGTGGATCAGCTCTGGTCGGCCATGAGAAGGCGTGGCCACCAACGCCGTCTGGACTTCCTGTTGGGGTCTCTGCTCAGCTTGAACACAGATCAGGATCAGCTGTGGTTCCGAAGGACCTCAGTCGTGTGTGTGCGTGTGTGTGTGTGTGTGTGTGTGTGTCTGTGAGAGGAGAAGCCTCGGAAGTAACTTCAGATGTTTTCTGTTCTCTGCTGAAGTGTCTGCGCTGCCCCTGGTGGCCCCTCGGTTAAACAGCTGGGAAGCGTCTGTATCCGAAAATGAGACGAGGCAAGAAAGACTGTGCGCTGACGAACCCTCTCGCCAGCAGGAGCGTGCACGTGTGAAAGCCACCGTGGTGGCCAACGGCGACACGTCTGAGTTTGTTGGACGGCGGCGTGAGCGAGATGTGATTGTGACGGCACAGACGCTTCACACAAACACGCTGTTGTTCAGCTCCGTCCTTTCGTGGCGCCGTCTGTCAGCCAAACTCGCCGCCGCGTCACGCCGGCCCAGTTTCCTGCACTGGTGTGGGCGGGTACCTTCCTGTAGGGGGAGGAGCCACAGTCGCCACGGTAACCAACATTAGCCCAGAGTCACATCTGTCCAGATGCTTCAGGTGGACTTTTGGACGTCCACTGAGGAAAAGCAGTCTCACACCCTCACACACACACTAGTGGGAGTGTGTGTGTGTGCGTGAGTGTGTTTAGGTTTGTGTGTGTGTGTGTGTTTGCGAACAGTGAAAGCTGTTTTTGAATCAGATCACAAGTTGCAGTGAGTGATGGAGTGAGTGATGAAGGAGTGACTGATGATGGAGTGAGTGACGATGGAGTGACTGATGATGGAGTGACTGATGATGGAGTGACTGATGATGGAGTGACGATGGAGTGACTGATGATGGAGTGACTGATGGAGTGAGTGACGGAGTGACTGATGATGGAGTGACTGATGGAGTGAGTAACGATGGAGTGACTGATGAAGGAGTGAGTGATGATGGAGTGAGTGATGAAGGAGTGACTGATGATGGAGTGACTGATGGAGTGAGTGACGATGGAGTGACTGATGAAGGAGTGAGTGATGAAGGAGTGAGTGATGGAGTGATGAAGGAGTGACTGATGATGGAGTGAGTGACGATGGAGTGAGTGATGGAGTGAGTGATGATGGAGTGACTGATGGAGTGAGTGACGAAGGAGTGACTGATGGAGTGATGAAGGAGTGACTGATGATGGAGTGAGTGATGATGGAGTGAGTGATGATGGAGTGAGTGATGATGGAGTGACTGATGATGGAGTGAGTGATGAAGGAGTGAGTGATGAAGGAGTGAGTGATGAAGGAGTGAGTGATGAAGGAGTGAGTGATGATGGAGTGACTGATGATGGAGTGACTGACGATGGAGTGACTGATGAAGGAGTGAGTGATGAAGGAGTGAGTGATGGAGTGAGTGACGAAGGAGTGACTGATGATGGAGTGAGTGATGATGGAGTGACTGATGGAGTGAGTGACGAAGGAGTGACTGATGATGGAGTGAGTGATGATGGAGTGACTGATGGAGTGAGTGATGAAGGAGTGACTGATGGAGTGATGGAGTGACTGATGATGGAGTGACTGATGATGGAGTGAGTGACGATGGAGTGAGTGATGAAGGAGTGAGTGATGAAGGAGTGAGTGATGAAGGAGTGAGTGATGATGGAGTGACTGATGGAGTGAGTGACGATGGAGTGACTGATGATGGAGTGACTGATGATGGAGTGAGTGATGATGGAGTGACTGATGATGGAGTGACTGATGAAGGAGTGAGTGATGATGGAGTGAGTGATGAAGGAGTGACTGATGATGGAGTGAGTGATGATGGAGTGACTGATGATGGAGTGACTGATGGAGTGAGTGACGATGGAGTGACTGATGAAGGAGTGAGTGATGAAGGAGTGACTGATGATGGAGTGACTGATGATGGAGTGAGTGATGAAGGAGTGACTGATGAAGGAGTGACTGATGGAGTGATGGAGTGACTGATGATGGAGTGAGTGACGATGGAGTGAGTGATGGAGTGAGTGACGATGGAGTGACTGATGAAGGAGTGACTGATGAAGGAGTGAGTGATGGAGTGATGAAGGAGTGACTGATGATGGAGTGAGTGACGATGGAGTGAGTGATGAAGGAGTGAGTGATGATGGAGTGAGTGATGATGGAGTGACTGATGGAGTGAGTGACGATGGAGTGACTGATGAAGGAGTGACTGATGAAGGAGTGACTGATGAAGGAGTGAGTGATGAAGGAGTGAGTGATGAAGGAGTGAGTGACGATGGAGTGACTGATGAAGGAGTGAGTGATGATGGAGTGAGTGATGAAGGAGTGAGTGATGATGGAGTGAGTGATGATGGAGTGAGTGACGATGGAGTGACTGATGAAGGAGTAACTGATGAAGGAGTGACTGATGAATGAGTGACTGATGGAGTGATGGAGTGAGTGATGATGGAGTGAGTGACGATGGAGTGACTGATGATGGAGTGACTGATGATGGAGTGACTGATGATGGAGTGACTGATGATGGAGTGAGTGATGGAGTGACTGATGATGGAGTGAGTGATGGAGTGACTGATGATGGAGTGAGTGATGATGGAGTGAGTGATGATGGAGTGAGTGACGATGGAGTGACTGATGAAGGAGTGACTGATGGAGTGATGAAGGAGTGACTGATGATGGAGTGAGTGACGATGGAGTGAGTGATGATGGAGTGAGTGATGATGGAGTGACTGATGAAGGAGTGAGTGATGAAGGAGTGAGTGATGGAGTGACTGATGATGGAGTGAGTGATGAAGGAGTGAGTGATGGAGTGAGTGACGATGGAGTGACTGATGAAGGTGTGAGTGATGGAGTGAGTGATGAAGGTGTGAGTGATGAAGGAGTGAGTGATGAAGGAGTGAGTGATGAAGGAGTGAGTGATGATGGAGTGAGTGATGGAGTGAGTGATGATGGAGTGAGTGATGAAGGAGTGACTGATGATGGAGTGACTGATGGAGTGAGTGATGATGGAGTGAGTGATGATGGAGTGAGTGATGATGGAGTGACTGATGAAGGAGTGACTGATGGAGTGACTGATGAAGGAGTGACTGATGGAGTGACTGATGATGGAGTGACTGATGGAGTGAGTGATGATGGAGTGAGTGACGATGGAGTGACTGATGGAGTGACTGATGAAGGAGTGACTGATGGAGTGAGTGATGAAGGAGTGAGTGATGAAGGAGTGACTGAAGGAGTGACTGAAGGAGTGACTTGTGTCCGTCCCACCAGCTGGTGTGCAGGTACAGGTGTCCGGCTGTAGCAGCAGCGCTGACGTGGCTGCAGAGATCAGAGGCTCCACCTGCGGTGTGTGAAGCGTTCCCATCATGCATCTCTGCACGCCTGAGTGGCTCCGCCCACTCATCATCCACACATTAACCCCGACCTCGCCGCCGCTCCGGCTCTCGCTCGCCGCCGCTTCTCCGTTTCTGTTTGACCTTTTCACTGCTGAGTGGCAGCTAATGATGCTAACACCAGCAGCTGCACCGCATTAGCCGCCTCCTGCCAGGGTAACAAATGGGAGCCCACCAACACGGAGCACTGACCCACACACACACACACGCACGCGCGCACACACACACACACGCACGCACACACACACACACACTCGGATGCAGATGAATCAGGTTTTCATGCACAAACAGTAAACGTGTGCATTAGCACCGATCTGCGCGCTGCGTCTGTCCGTTCTCCAGATGTGACCCCGCCCACAGAGGTGTGATGGCTCCGCCTCCCAGCCGTGAAGCAGATGTTTGCCAGGCGTCCCCTCAGGAGCAGCGTGGGCACCTCTAGCTCTTCCGTCAGCGTAGGAGACGGTGATGAGTGTCTGCAGGTTCTCTGGGAGGGAGAGGATGAGGTCAGAGGTCAGAGGTCGTCTGGGATGCTCGTCCTTTCGTGGACGGACATCTTGTCGGTCGGGTTCTGAGCTCAGACGCAGGAAGTTTGGGGCTTGCAGCTGCGCCTGAGCTCAGTTGTTAGCCTGGATTGTAGCTTTCAGGCGCTGATAGAAGCCATCAAAGCTGCGCTGATGGAGGAAATTGCGGCGGCGCCGGTGTCGCCAGAGCGCTGCTGCTCTGTCATCACGCCGCCGTATTACTGTCATTACCTTAATGTGTTTGTCCGCGTGCAGCGCCTGAATGACACACAATCTCCATGAGGCGGGACGCTCCTCGCTTCTCAGGGAAATGGCCTCGTTGCTCTTGATCAGACACCTTTGATCGATCCGCCCCTGCAATCACCCCCTCAGACGCCGCCCAAACGGCCGCCGCAGCGCGCTCCGTCGTCGCGGGGAGGGACGGGGACGCAAAACGTTGTCCAGCTGACAGCGTAATTTCAGTGACGGTTGCATCCTGAAATTACCACGTAAACAGCCAGCTAACGCCTGCCAAATGGCGCTGTAGCGCTAGCGGCCGTGGCTGCGAAGATCTGCGAGCGCTCGCTAACATCAGAACAGAACCGAGCCACCTCCTTTGTGAAGTTGTGTGTCGTGTTTGTGTTTACGTTCATTTGCGCGTTTATGTTGGCGTTGGTAACGCAGCTAATGAGGCGTTAGCCCTGAAGAAAAGCTAATCAATGTAGCCGCCGCTGCCCATGAAGTGATCAACCCTGCTTTGACTGCATTTCCCCCTCATTAGCTGTGTGTGTGTGTGTGTGTGTGTGTGTGTGTGTGTGTGTGTGTGTGTGTGTGTGTGTGTGTGTGTGTGTGTGTGTGCGCGCTGCTAGTGCTAGTAGCTTTACTCAGTCGTCACTAACTGGGATTCTTTCATTTCCTGTCAGTGTCTACAAGTGTGTCTGTGGGCGGAGCCTCACTCAGACATTATGCTTGTTGCTAAATGCTAACAGGTGAGTCCAGCTGTCTGCTGGTTGCCGCGGTGATAGGTGTAAGGTTGTACGCGTCAGCAGACGATTGGCGTGCACAGGAGCTACTCCATCTATTCAATGTAACTACAAGTTAATTAGCGCGGCGGCGGTTTGGCGGCTCCGCCTGGTTCCAGAGTCGGGTGCTGGTTTGCGCTAATTGCCGCTGGCTCGTTAACGGACGACTGGGCGGCTGTACAACCGTCGCTAACAGGCTGGAACCATCAGATTAGCAGTTCAAGAGCCACACGTGAGGCAGGCGGAGCCACACGGAGCAGCGAGCGGCGCCCGTTCAACCGTCTGGTCAGCCGAGGGGGGTCCTGGCCCGCGGTCCTCGTCCTCGCCGCTAATGGTCCCAGCGTGGCGCTCACAGTCACCGGTTAATTGGCACTAATGGAGCGGTGGTTAGCGGCGCTGGCACGACGGAGCTGCAGCAGCGAGGCGCGTCTGCGCCGCCGCCGCTCGCTGTCAAACGGCGTGGCGGCGTTCTGAGGGCATCATTAGGCGGCGCTGCCTCTGCGCAGCTCCTTCCAAGTTTTGGTAATGAGCGCCGTCGCCGCTTCTTTGATGTCAAATGATGTGAGCAGCTGGAGGCGGAGCCACAGAGGAGCAAGACCAGTCAGGCTCCTCCTCCACGGCAACCGGAGCAGCTGGCGCTTGGCTCTGATTGGACAAACAAAGCAAGGACCTGAGGTGACCTGGTGGCCTCCAATCAGACCACACCGCTGGTGCACGCCGCGGCGAGCGTTGCCCGGGCAGCCCACTCTGTGATGGTGGGTAATTTCACACCGGCGTAGCAGACTCTGGTTCAGCCCGTCCCCAGGGGGGCGGGGCCAGAGGCCAGAGGTCAGAGGTCTGTTCTCTGGCGTTTTGACAGCAGAAACATGAACTTCATCAGTCAGAGATGCTGAACGGCGTCCCAGAGCAGTCTGGGGGCGGGGCTTCGCTCTGAGCGCTGGTTCAGGAGGCCCCCACCTCGAAGCTCCGCCTCCAGAAGCAGCCTGAACCTGAACAGCTGCTGATGGACAGATGGATGGATGGATGAACAGATGGCTGGATGAACAGATGGATGGATGGTTGGATGGATGGATGAACGGATGGATGGATGAACAGATGGATGGATGGATGAACGGATGGATGGATGAACAGATGGATGGATGGATGAACAGATGGATGGATGGATGGATGAACAGATGGATGGATGAACAGATGGATGGATGGATGAACGGATGGATGGATGAACAGATGGATGGATGGTTGAATGGATGGATGGATGAACAGATGGATGGATGGATGAACAGATGGATGGATGATGGATGGATGGACGGATGGATGGATAGATGAACAGATGGATGGATGGATGAACAGATGGATGGATGGATGGATGAACAGATGGATGGATGAACAGATGGATGGATG
>CM027085.1:303592-311092 GCA_015343265.1 Pao palembangensis
TGGAGTTCCAAACTGCTTCTCCGTCACTCACACCTGTCCCCAGCCATGTGTGGGGGCCCTTGTGAACATTACCTCATCGCTGGGGGGGCCCCTGTCTGTGGGAACTGAAGCCCACTCTGCTGGCTGCAACAAAGGGAGCCCCCCCCGGCCCCCTCACACCCCACACAGCCCTCACTGACCCTGCCCACCTCCCAACAAAGGCCACGGAGCCTTCATTCTATAGGCAACTATACCCCCACTGAGAGGATGAGGCAGAACCAGTGAGCCTGAAACCAAAGGGGGCAGAGGTCATAAAAGAGGGACTCCCGGCCCCCATGGTCCAAGAGCCGCTTACAGGGACAGAAGGGACGGCGTGTGTGTGTGTGTGTGTGTGTGTGCGTGTGTGTGTGTGTGTGGGGGGCTGTGACAAAGGCCAGGGGTCAACCTGGAAGCCTCCCTCAGAGCCACGCCCACCTGCTGCTGCTTCCAGCTCTCCTTTGAAGCCTGCCTGCCGTTTTCTGGCGCTAGGGCCAGCCGCGCGTTGGGGCGGCCGAGGCTGGTCATTTCAGACGGCTCAGGTGGGCGTATGAGCTCTCTGGCCCCGCCTGCCTGAAGGCCGTCGACGGGCGCTGGACTTGCAGCGCCAGGTTAAGCCCGACCCCCACCAACGCCGGAACGAATTAGAACGCCTAAAATGAAGTAGTGCAATGGAGAAGCAGGTCGCAGCAGCGGGGTTGCCATGGCAACGCACTCAACGCCGCCGCCGCCGCTGGAGTTTTACTGCTTTATCTGCAAAACGCACAATTGAGCTTTAAACCGGCTCTGACGCAGGAGACGGGGCGGGCTGGGGTGGGGGTGGGGCTGGGGTGGGGGTGGGGAACAGCTGCCAGCTCCACTTTCCTTCTCTGAGTCTAATATTTATTCTCAAACGCGTGTGATGGCGCGGGGGTGGTCTAAAGCCCTCAAAGGGGGCGCGGTTGCTTGGCTGGCTTGATACCGCGCTCAGCGCGTGGTTAGCGGCTAGCCTTGTTGACTGATGGGAGGAGTCAGGATTGAGGAAAATGGGATTAGCGAGGGGCCATGAGCCTATCACCTGCACACGCCTTGCTTCGCCGCCACGCCGAGGAGCTGTGACCCTGCCGCCAGCTACCGCCCGCCCCGCTTCCTGCCCCGAAACCTCCGCGAGTTCAGAGGAGTCGCCGCCGCGACCCGCCCTGATTTTCACCTGCGACCCCGCCTGTCTGTGACCCTGCACCCATGACCTCTCGCCTCGTGACCTCACATGACCTCTACCTGTCTGTTCAGACCCTGCACCAGACCGCCTGTCTGTGACCCCACCCGAGACCTCGCCCGTCTGTCTGTGACCCCACCCATGACCTCGCCCGTGACCTCACCATGACCTCACCCGTCTGTCTGTGACCCCACCCATGACCTCACCATGACCTCACCCGTCTGTGACCCCACCCGTGACCTCGCCCATGACCCTGTCTGTCTGTGACCCCACCCATGACCTCACCATGACCTCACCCGTCTGTGACCTCGCCCGTGACCTCATCCATCTGACCCCACCCATGACTCGCCTCGTGACCCCGCCCCGGTCCGCAGGACTCCGCCTGTAAACGCAGCTTGCAGGACGCCGTCATCTTTCGCTCTCTTGGCGCTGGACGGAGGAGGACGCCATGTAACGCCTCAGCAGTGACGCCACCCGCGGAGGTGAACGAGCAGCTCGTTGCAGCCAGACGCTCCTGATGTCTGGCGCTCGCCGTCAGCGCGCCGCTTCTGTGTAGGTGAGAAACGGCGACGGAAGCGAGTGCAGGAAGGACGGAGGGATGGAGGTAGAAGAGCAGAACGCCAGCCGCCTGTGGCCTGTGGCTCAGTGACGGAGGGAACATCACACCGCTTCATCGCCGTGGCAACAGCCCACGGAGCCCGTGCCAGACATCCCATCATCCTGTGTCCTGTCTGTGATGGAGGAACCGGAGGAACCAGCCATCCACCACGGCACGTGTACCATCGACTGCTTCCTGTTGACCTTTTGACCACGACTGCAGCAGTGGTCACTGTGGAGCTAGCAGGTTAGCGCCTGAGACGTGTTTAACAGCTGCTGCTGCTAACGCTAAGTTAACCTCTGACCTCGCTAACAGGAAGTCTAAGATGCCTCGCGGGTCAGGAGACGTAACCTCACCGCCCCGTACAACCAAGACGCTGGACGCCGACCAGAACCTAAGACGCTGGACGCCACTATAACCGGCGACGCTGGACGCTGGACCAGAACCAACTAAGACGCTGGACGCCGACCAGAACTCAAGACGCTTGGACGCCGGACCAGAATCAAGACGCTGGCCGGACCAGAACCAACCAAGACGCTGGACGCCGACCAGAACTCAAGACGCTGACGCCGGACTAGAATCAAGACGCTGGACGCCGACCAGAACCAAATCAAGACGCTGGACGCCGACCAGAACTCAAGACGCTGGACGCCGACTAAACCGGAAGACGCTGGACGCCGGACCAGAATCCAACCAAGACGCTGGACGCCGGACCAGGAACCTGCAGACGCTGGACGCCGACTGAACCGCGACGCTGGACGCCGACCAGAACCCAAGACGCTGGACGCCGACCAGAAACCACCAAGACGCTGGACGCCGACTATAACCCAAGACGCTGGACGCTCGGACCAGAACCAACCAAGACGCTGGACGCTCGGACCAACCGAAGACGCTGGACGCTCGGACCAGAACCAACCAAGACGCTGGACGCTTGGACCAGAACCAACCAAGACGCTGGACGCTCGGACCAAAACCGAAGACGCTGGACGCCGACCAGAAGGCAATCCAACCAAGACGCGGACGCGCCCGGACTAGAACTCCCAAGACGCTGGACGCCGATCAAACTAATCCGGCTAGCTGACGCCGGGATTAGAACAAGACGCCGGACGCCACCAGAACTAACCAAGACGCTTGGACGCCGACCAGAACCTAAGACGCTGGACGCTGACCAGAACCGGCGACGCTTGGACGTCAGGGATCAGAACCAACTAAGACGCTGGACGCCGACCAGAACTCCAAGACGCTGGACGCCGACCAGAACCAACCAAGACGCTGGACGCTCGGACCAGAACCCAAGACGCTGGACGCTCGGACCAGAACCAACCAAGACGCTGGACGCTCGGACCAGAACCGCAGACGCTGGACGCTCGGACCAGAACCAACCAAGACGCTGGACGCTTGGACCAGAACCAACCAGACGCTGGACGCTCGGACCAGAACCCAAGACGCTGGACGCCGGACCAGAACCATCCAAGACGCTGGACGCCGATCAGAACTGGAAGACGCTGGACGCCGGACTAGAATCAAGACGCTGGACGCCGACCAGAACTAATTCAAGACGCTGGACGCCGACCAGAACCAACCAAGACGCTGGACGCCGGGACCAGAACCGTGACGGACGCCGACCAGAACCAACCACGCGACGCTGACTAGAATCAAGACGCTGGACGCCGACCAGAACCAACCAAGACGCTGACGCCGTGACAGAAATCCAAGCAAGATTGACGCCGGACAGAACCAACCAAGACGCTGGACGCTGGACCAGAATCAAGACGCGACGCCGACCAGAACCAATCTGGAAGACGGCTGGACGCCGACCAGAACCAAGACGCTGGACGCCGGACCAGAACAAAACGTAACCAATCAAGACGCTGGACGCCGCTTGACCAGAACCAACCAAGACGCTGACGCCGGACCAGAACCTGGGTGACGCTGGATGCTTGGACCAGAACTAACCAAGACGCTTGGACGCTCGGACCAGAACCCAAGACGCTGGACGCTCGGACCAGAACCAACCAAGACGCTCGACCAGAACCGGGAAGATGCTGTGGACGCCGGACCAGAACCTAAGACGCTGGACGCCGGACAGAACTAACCAAGACGCTGGACGCCGACTAGAACCCAAGACGCCGGACGCTGACCAGAACTAACTAACGCTGGACGCCGACAGAACCGAAGACGCTGGACGCTCGGACCAGAACCAACCAAGACGCTGGACGCTCGGACCAGAACCCAAGACGCTGGACGCTCGGACCAGAACCGAAGACGCTGGACGCTCGGACCAGAACCAACCAAGACGCTGGACGCTCGGACCAGAACCGAAGACGCTGGACGCCGACCAGAATCCAACTAAAGACGCTGGACGCTCGGACGAATCAAGACGCTTGGACGCCGGACTAGAACTGGAAGACGCTGGACGCTGGATCAGAACCAACTACACGCTGGACGCCGACGAACTCAAGACGCTGGACGCCGACCAGAACTAACTAAGACGCTGGACGCCGACCAGAACCGGAAGACGCGGACGCCGGGACCAGAACTAAATCAAGACGCTGGACGCCGACCAGAATCAAATCCAGACGCGGACGCCGACTAGAACTGAAGACGCTTGGACGCCGGGATTCAGAACTAACCAAGACGCTGGACGCTGACCAGAACCAAGACGCTGGACGCCGACCTGAAAATCAAATTGAAGACGCTGACGCCGGACTAGAACCGAAGACGCGACGCCGGGACTAGAACCGGAGACGCGCTGACGCCGACCAGAACTAACCAAGACGCTGGACGCCGACCAGAACCTAAGACGCTGGACGCCGACCAGAACCAACCACACGCTGGACGCCGACCAGAACCAATTCAAGACGCTGGACGCCGGACTGTGAACCGGCGACGCTGGACGCCGGACCAGAACCAACCAAGACGCTGGACGCTCAGACCAGAACCAAGCAAGACGCTGGACGCTCGGACCAGAACCAACCAAGACGCTGGACGCTCGGACCAGAACAACCGAAGACGCTGGACGCTCGGACCAGAACCAACCAAGACGCTGGACGCTCGGACCAGAACCGAAGACGCTGGACGCTCGGACCAGAAACCAAGACGCTGGACGCTCGGACCAGAACCCAAGACGCTGTTAGCCTCCACGCTGCTACATGGATGCTAGCACTAGAGGTAGGCATAGGACCACTGTAGCCCGCTCATCACATGACCCCCCCACACACAAACACACACACACACACACACACACACGTTTTTCAGTTCCATCATTTGAGAGGCGTTGTGTCCAATACCAGAAACAAACAACCACAAATGATAAAAAGAAATGATGCAAGAGGACGTCTGCGCCTCAACTTCCTGTTCTAGAAAAACAGAGCAAGCATCAACAACAAGGCTGGAGATTGTTAGAAGAAACACACACACACACACACACACACACACACACACCTGTGAAGTGTGCAGAGTCGTCCTCTCTCTGGCCGGAGGCTGATCAATAATGGATGTGTTGGTGAAAGCAGGAGCAGTTTGAAATGTAAATGTGATGGATGCTGTGTGTGTGTGTGTGTGTGTGTGTGTGTGTGTGTGTGAGAGAGAGAGAGAGAGAGAGAGAGTTGTTTTTCCAGTCAACTATCAAAATAAAAGAATTCACGAAAAAGGAAACAATTTAATTCTGTGGAAAATTTTTCACAAATCCAAAACGTAAAAGCGTGAGACAACCCAGAGTCCCTCTCTGCTCAGCATCACACACACACACTCACTACATGCGTATGCACGCACATGCACGCACACACACACACACCCACACACACGTGGCTCTTGAGGCTGAAGATATCTCCTTCCTGGTGCGTGCTCAGATGAGGTATGTTAGCCATTGTTACCTCTGTTGCTAATGGCTCCATCTTCCAGTTCGGATCACCAGTAACACCAGCAGCACCAGTAACACCAGTCCTTGCTCGGTGGGATTTGTGTCCTTCTGAGTGGTTGTGTGTTAAACCTTAGAAGGACCTGAAGGAATGTGGACAGACGTAATTCACCGCCTCGTTAGCATCGTTAGCTTCTAGCGCAGCAGCAACCGCTATTTTGTTCTCCCACCAGTAAACTAGTCCAACTGCTCCGCTCGTTTTGGTGTCACACTCTTTGTCCCACTTTGTTAAATTGGCGTGCGCCACATTTTAGCACGATGTGCACTGACCGAGCGGTCGCCAGGGCGACAGCAGGGCGGCTCCGCTGTGCGTTAGCCGTTAGCTGAAGTGGGACTGAGGGAAGGCCAGACAGCCTCAGAGGACGTCCACTTGTCTTCTCAAACACACTTAATTTGCTTTGATCTCCCTCACAATAATAACACACACACACACGCACACACACACACACACACGTCGCTGATCCACTTCTCTTTTCCCTGGAAGTTGCACTCTTGTCCTCACTGAACTGAGGCAGATGGAGGCGGGGCTTTGGGCTCTGAGGCCACGCCCCCAGGTGCCAGCAGCAGAGCTCTCTGGGATATGTAGGCGCCTCCAGACGGAGCAGCAGGGGTCTCCGCTCGGGCGGCAGAGAAGAACGTAAAAGAGCAAGAGAGGAAGTGAGGATGGAGAGTGACAGCAGACGGAGAGAGTGTGGAGGGAAAAGAGCAAGTGTGCGTGAGGACAGCCCGTCCTCCAGGCGCCTCGGCCCCCCAAGTGCTCTTCTTCTCAGCCTTTTACGACCAGCAGATTTACGGCTGTGAGCTCCTTCCTGTCAGCTGCCCTGGACTTCCTCCTCCTCCTTCCTGTCTTCCTCTCTTCTCTCCATCTCCTGCTCCTGGTTGTGTCTGACCTACATTTGTGTTTATTGAGTCCGACAGCGCTGATGGACCACTGTCAACAGGAGTCAGTTCCGAAGGTGCACCAGGATCTGAAGGTCCTCCAGGTTCTGAAGGTTCTGAAGGTCCTCCAGGTTCTGAAGGTTCTGAAGGCACCAGGGATCTGAAGGTGCACCTGGTTCTGAAGGTTCTGAAGGTCCTCCAGGTTCTGAAGGTTCTGAAGGTGCACCAGGATCTGAAGGTGCACCAGGATCTGAAGGTGCACCTGGTTCTGAAGGTTCTGAAGGTCCTAAAAACTCAAGATGAATCTACAAACAATTTGTTGGTTCACTTCAAATAAAGAGGAGAACCAAGACTCCTTCAGGATGTTTGAAAGTGTGTGTGTGTGTGTGTGTGTGTGTGTGTGTGTGTGTGTGTGTGTGCACCATGTTAGCTGTGAAGGTCTCACATGTCGTCTGGAGTTTGGAGAGACAAGTGTGACAAACAGCTCAACAGGCTTTGACACACCAGCTGTCCCCCCCCCACACACACACTCACACACACACCACACACACACACACGCAACGCAGGAATTAAGCACCCATCAGTTCTTCTGCCAGCGGCCAGGCGACATCAGAGCGTTGGCGTCCCACAAAGCCCCGCCCCCTCGGGTGGTCCACCCGCCGCCACACAGATGCTGCCGCCACCAGCAGGACGGGACGGTGACGGAGAAGTGAGGGTGCTCGGGATCGCCATGGCGACGCCCAGCGATGAACGAATCAGTCGGGGCTCAGGTTCGCTCGCCAGTGGACAGGAAGTCCGGAGACAGGTCAGCTGACTGGGAGGGTCCACGTGTCCCTGGACCGCAGCGGCTGGCGTGGGACGGCGTCTAGGTTTTCCGTGGTGACGGTGACGGAC
>CM027085.1:316092-323592 GCA_015343265.1 Pao palembangensis
ATTCACAGAATCAAGATTTTTACACACACAGTCTCACGGAAATATGATTTAAATAAATAAAATTATGATCTCACACTTTTTAAAAGTGCAAATCTGGAAATTCTGTGTTTCCAGATTCTAAAGTCTTTTCCACCGTTTGAAAACATTTTTGTTCCTAAATGTTGAATCCACACGTGTCTTTTATTGTGGTGGTTTAATTGTGGTTTTATTGACTTTCTGAGTCTGGTCTGTTTTCACCATGGTGATGTTTGACACGTGACCAGCCGTCAGGCTGTCCTGTGACGTCACCAACGTAACAAAGTTCAAAACTTCTGAGCAAAAACCAGGAAATAAGAACGAATATATATAAGAAATAAATCATCAATGACGTCATAAAAATATCGTGTCTGAGAGCCAGCACCTCAATGTGTGTGTGTGTGTGTGTGTGCGTGTGTGTGTGTGTGTGCGTGCCAGAGAGAGAAGTTCGGTGATTTATTTATCACCGTATCAGAGGCGCGTGGCCGCTGATTTATTGGTCGCGTGGATCAAACAGCGCGTGGTTACCGAGCAAAATCGCGCGGAGATGGACCAGCGCTCGCGCGGTTTTGACCGATCTGCGGCTTCCGGTTCTGCAGAGGTCGGATCAGTAGATGTGGATGCTGGGGTCTCTGCAGGCCGCTAACACACACACACACACACACACACACACACACACACACACACACACACACACACATTCTCTCTCGCTGCCACAGAGCTGAATTGAGCTCGAGCCGTTTACTTGGTGAAATCAGAAGCACCGCGAGGGGAGCCCTCGTGCCTGTTATCCAATTTTACCGGGATTTGGAGTGATTTGCGCGAGGCTCCCCGAGGGAAATAAATACTTTGATTAATGTAATCCTGGAGGTGCCACCACCACCTCCACCACCACCACCTCCTCCTCCCCTCTGTGTCCTCGGGGAGCGCCATCAACAAACAACCAACAAAACTTCTTATAGATACACGCGCACGTGTGTGTGTGTGTGTGTGTGTGTGATGTCGTTCCTACTTTTTGATAAAAAAAAAAAAACTCTTCTGACGTCGAGTTAAAACAAATGCATTAGATTAGATGAGCTTGAACAAAGCGGAGCTTTCTTAAATGCGTTAAATTAATGTAACGTTTCTACGCCACACACGTATCGATTTCCGGTCTAGATCGACAAGCTACGAACGCGAGCTTCTTTTTATTTGGGGACAAATTATCAGATTAATAATCCCGCCACGCGTGGCTCTGGAGGCCGCGCGTGCATGTTCCCCGTAAACACTAATTGAGACAGCAGCAGTCACGTGACCCAACCGCGTTAAATTAAGCGATGCAAAAACTAGTAAACACATTATGTAGAATAAAAGAGCTTATCCGAAGATTTATCAGAAATCAGATCTCATTTAAGATGCAGAAATTGAAATCAGAAGCAGCAAAATAAGAGATTACCTTTGTCATTAATTTTTAATTATTGTTTGTAATTTTAGAAATAATTACAGAGATAGATAGATAGATGGATGGATAGATAGATAGATGGATAGATAGATAGATGGATAGATAGATAGATGGATAGATAAATAGATAGATAGATAGATAGATAGATGGATAGATAGATAGATAGATAGATAGATAGATTTGTTCTTTGCTGCCGTGCACGTTGCTGCTCCCCGCGGACTCGTGCACAAACACCCTGAATGCGGCCCCTGTTCACGCCTTTTCACGGGGTCACCATGGAGACGGCGCCGCCAGCTCAAAAATGTGTGCGCGAGAGGAAGAAGCGAAGGAAGAAGTCTGAGGTGAAGAACCGGCTCGGTTCCGCGAGAACCGACTCCAGTTCAGAGTTTCCGGCTTGTCGGTCCGTGAACGCATCACAGAGAAAACTGAAAGAAATAAACGAGTTGATTTTGGCTGCTCACTCGCGCGCGCGTGTTGTGCGCGCACGCACGCCTGTTGCTGACCGGCTGAAGACGTTGAAAAGTGCAAACGGATCGTTTGTTACGCGCGTGGGAGTTGCGGGGCCGCGCTGATGGCGGAGGAACATGCGGCGGACTCACCTGGTGTCCGGGGAGCGTCGCCGTCTCCGGTTGTGCCTCCTCCTCTCCTCCTCTGCTCCTCTCCTCCTCCTGCTGCTGCTGCTGCTGCTGCTGTCCGGACTGAGCCGCAGCTCTGCTCCGCTCCGCTATTATTTTCACTAAAATATATGAAAATTTATGCAAATGAAAATCAGCAGTAACTGTTGGTCTCTGTCAGAGTTGGGGAAGAGGCGCCCTCCTCCTCCTCCTCCTCCTCCTCCTCCTTAAACAGGAACCACAGTGTTTCCTTCCTGCTGGTTTTTAACTGTCCTGGTCCTGGTCCTGGTCCTGGTCTAGATGAAACCAGCTGGGGTCACAGCGGGTCCCGCGTCTTTCTTCTGCCCGCAGTCACGCGCGGTGCTCGGAACAGCGCGTGGCAGAAGTTGGGCCTAAACCTGGATCAGAACATAACCTCAAGACCGATCATGACGCGCGCGTGTTTCCGGTTTGATCAGATCAAATTTACCTCCGGGATCAATCGTTTTCAATAAATAAATTAGTGTCACTCCGTTACAAATATTATATATTTTATTATAGAAGCTTTTTACACGAAGAGGGAGGATGATTGATTGATAATTAAAAAGCTGTGAAAGTGGACACAATCTGCTAAACTGCATGTTTAATTAGTTTAAAATACATTTTTAAGAGCCGACATTTAAATCCAAACAGAATTAGTCACATTTTTATAATTTAGTTTGATTTAGTTTTTGTTATGATCAAACTAAAATCAATCATTTTATCACACCATAAATATAAACGTCACCATAAATTGTTTTATTATTGTTATTATTGTTATTATTGTTATTGTATAAACACGAAAGTTCCGCACCAACTAATATTCAAAATCATCAAAAAAATTTTATTTTTTTCTGAACGTAAAAAATATTTAAACAAGCAGCAACAGCAGATCGATACAGCTGATCATCTAAACGGCTCCAGTTCTGCGTGCACGCGCCTAACCTCTGTTTACTAATGGTGTCGCGCGCTCAGTTTTTGTTTGGACTCTAATTAATAATCATCCAATCGGAAATAACCGGAAGGAGGGCTCGTGCGCTCCCGGGGCAGACCTGTCAATCACACCGCGGGTAGCCAATCGGCGTGAACTCACGAGGGTTAGATTCCGAGCGACGCCGCGCGAGGAGGGGGTGAGGCGTCGGATGGGGTGGGCGTGGCCAGGCGTCCGCGGCGGAGAGAGAGAGAGAGAGAGAGAGAGAGAGAGAGAGAGAGAGACGGTGAGAGAGAACAAGCGAATGAGAGGCGAGGCTGGCTCCGCGCGCCGCGCACTCTTCCCGTGGATTGTACTTGAACGGGGGTTCGCGGTTTGGCACCATTATACACATCAAAACAGAACAAAGAGCGGCTGCACGCGCTATAAAGAGCACAAATTACAAAAGGGGCGACGACATCCGCGCGTGGGGACGTTGCGCGGGACTATTTCCTGGCGCGGTGTGTTTCCAGGCAGCAGCACAACTTTGGGAGCAAAGTGAATTTGAAGGTTCTGGGGACGGGACTCGTCCCACCGCGGCCGGACCTTTATTTCTGTAGAATGTTGTGAATCCGGAGGATTTTTGTCCCGTTTTGTTTCTTTTTTTTCCCTCGATGGTGTTTTCCAGAAACCTTCGCGTGCTTGTAAAGTTTGAATAATTCATGAGAGACAGTTTTCCACAGAAGTGGCTGTAAAGGGAGGGGGGCTTCCACCAGCACATCCATAAGGCTCGTCGGAATGGCCACCGCGGCTTCCAATCCTTATCTGCCCGGCAATAGCATCTTATCGTCCGGCTCCATCGTGCACTCTGACTCCGCAGGTGGCGGCATGCAGCCGGGCAGCGCTGCGGTGACCTCGGGGTCTGGGGGCTACAGAGGGGACCCCTCGGTCAAGATGCTGCAAAGTGACTTTATGCAAGGTGCGATGGCGGCGAGCAACGGGGGGCACATGCTGAGCCACGCGCACCAGTGGGTGACGTCTCTGCCGCACGCCGCCGCCGCCGCCGCGGCAGCGGCGGTGGCCGCCGCGGAGGCCGCCTCTCCCTGGTCCTCCAGTCCCGTCGGGATGACGAGCAGCCCGCAGCAGCAGGACGTGAAGAACCCCGCCAGGGACGACCTGCACACGGGCACCGCGCTGCACCACAGGCCGCCTCACATAACCGCCCACCAAAGTCACGCCGCGGCTTGGGGGAGCACGACCGCGGCTCACATCAGCTCCATTTCGGGGGGGCAGCAGCAGCAGCAGCAGCAGCAGCAGCAGCAGCCGCCGCTCATCTACTCCCAGCCCGGCGGCTTCACTGTGAACGGGATGCTGAGCCCCGGCAGCCAGAGCCTGGTGCACCCCAGCTTGGTGAGGGGGGGCACCCCGGACCTGGACCACGGCAGCCACCATCACCACCACCAGCACCACCAGCACCCCCATCACCAGCACCACGGAGGCATCAGCAGCCACGACCCGCATTCGGACGACGACACGCCGACGTCGGACGACCTGGAGCAGTTCGCCAAGCAGTTCAAGCAGCGGCGGATCAAGCTGGGCTTCACGCAGGCGGACGTGGGCCTGGCTCTGGGCACCCTGTACGGGAACGTCTTTTCTCAGACCACCATCTGCAGGTTCGAGGCTCTGCAGCTCAGCTTTAAGAACATGTGCAAGCTGAAGCCGCTGCTGAACAAGTGGCTGGAGGAGGCCGACTCGTCCACCGGCAGCCCCACCAGCATCGACAAAATCGCGGCGCAGGGCCGGAAGCGAAAGAAGCGCACGTCCATCGAGGTGAGCGTGAAAGGGGCCCTGGAGAGTCACTTCCTGAAGTGTCCCAAACCGTCGGCCCAGGAGATCAGCTCGCTGGCGGACAACCTGCAGCTGGAGAAGGAGGTGGTGCGAGTCTGGTTTTGCAATAGGAGGCAGAAGGAGAAGCGGATGACGCCGCCCGGAGTGGCGCAGACGCCGGAGGAGGTGTACTCTCAGGTCGGCAGTGTGAGTGCAGAAACGCCGCCCCCGTCTATGGACTGCAAACGAATGTTCAGTGAGACGTAGTTTCTTAGAGAGAATGGTGCGCGCACACGTCCCCAAATGTGCACAGCTGGTTTCCACCAGACGCAAAACTTTTGCTCCCATTTTTCCTCCCGCACACACACGCACTTCCGGCCCGCAAATGTCTTTAACCTAAAAGGTTCTTCTGCTTTTTTCTTTCAGGGCCATTTTTTAGTAGATTACTTAAAAGAGGCGAGTGAGGTGAGCGACCAGCGGGTGACAGCCACAGGCTCGTTCCACCAGGTGATTCTGGCGCACTGAGACAGCCCAGAGGACAAGTCCAGCGTGCTCTTCCTTGCCTTTTTTGTCCCCTCACTCCTTCACACACCCTCCTCATCCTCCCGGAGGAAGACACAAATGTTTGCCCGCGCTCTCACGCGGAGCTTGTGCTTGTATTTTCTCTTGGCTGAACTTGATCCCACAGACCTTCCGGTGCCACTAATGACGCCACGGCCACCGAGGCGGCCGCTGATCTTTTCCGCCTTGTTGTAACTATTTAAGGGACTTTGTGGCTTTTTCCTGCCTCCTCCTCCGAGCAGAGACGTTGGGAGTCAGACTGCGCGTAGACCGGAGGAGAGCAGCAGCAGGATGGAGCTGCTGTCGGCGCCCTTCGGTAGATTTGGATCAACAAGCTGCGTCTGATAGATCACCGGTCTCAGCTTGGCTCCTGCTCCAGCAGAATGACCTTTTCATATTTTATTCGGAATACACATAATTTATTCCCCTCCTGCTGCTGCAGGAGCTGTTTGGTTTCCCCAGTTTTGGATTCTTTTCTCTCTTTCTTTGTATTTCCGGAGGAGCCCAAACTGACCAGCAGCTGTCGGCTGATTTGATGTGAACATTTGATTGTAATTTAATTTCAGTAGTGATTCCATTTGATTGACACACAATAAATTGTTAGAATGAAACACGGCCACCGTGTGTTTGTGTGTGTGTGTGTGTGTGTGTGTGTGTGTGTGTGTGTGTGTGTGTGCGTGCGTGCGTGTTTAAACTTTTCAACAATTCCACATCTCACCTAAACGTCCTGTTAGGGAAAGTTTCGAACTTGGCGCATGGTTTCATCACGTCCGTTGCTAAGCAACGGAACGAACGATCCCTTATCGTCAGTTTGCTGTCGCGCGCCTCCAAACGTGCGCCTGAGTTTCTTCGTCGCGGCTGTTTGAAGACGTCAAGTCCTGAAGGTCCTGAAGGTCCTGAAGGTCCTGAAGGTCCGGACGGTCCGGACGGGCCTGAGGTTTGTCCACTTCCGACCGGCGCACAATAAAGTTGTGATGCTTTAAAATCTCAGACAGAAAGATGGAACGTTTGGGTTTGATGTCTTCAAAAATATCCTCAAATTAATTTCAACTTCAGACAGACATGAGAATAATTATTATTCGTGGAGTAAATCACGACTGTTGGCTGAGATCTTCTTTAACAGGAAGGGAGATGCTGTTATTAAAGCCTGACCGCGAACACATGAACGTGATCAAATATTACACTAGCTTATCTAATTATTTCAATTCACTAAAGTACATTATATTGTTTTAGTTGATCAATTCTAAAAATTTAAATATGGAATAATTGTATTGCACATGTCATTATTATTGTTATTGTTATTGTTATTGTTGTTGTTAATAATAATAATTCACGTTCCTGTTGTCGATGATGGCTTCTGTATTTCACAAATTATTTTCCAATAATATAAAGAAAAACAATTTTGTCTCAATTTAAATATAAGAATTATTTTAGGTTTGGATGGCCGACCATTATTATTATTATTATTATTATTATTATTATTATTATTATTATTATTATTATTATTATTATTATTAGTATTATTATTAGTATTAGTATTATTTATAATCGTTGATATTTTTTTGCTATTTTAATAATAATATTAGCAGAAACATTCCGTCTTTTCTCGCTTCAGTTTTTGAGGAAAATGAAGATAAACGCCACGACCTCATATGTTAAAGATAAAAGTATACAAACATAATAAACGCATAAAATAATTCTAAATGTATTATGTTTATTGTTATAATGTGAATCTGATAATACATAAACCTACGCATATTATAAATAATAAGTTCTTTTACATCTTTCAATGTTTGAGTCTTTGTGTGAGATATTGAACCGTGTTAAAAATAACATGAAACATAGTTCACCTTGAAAATACCTTTATCTGTTTTATCGGTTTGTTTTTATGGAGATGATATAATTAAACATTTATTTATTTTAACATTCATTTTGTAAAAACACGCACAGCGCGCACACGTCCACGTCTTTCCTACGGTTCTCTTGCGCCCCCTGGTGGACAGTTGCTCCACCCTGCTCGCGCCTCCTCAGCTGGGATCAGGTGATTTCCACGCGCCGACGATTGTTTCCGTGACGTGTGTTTTTGTATTTGTTGATCCCGTTATTGATTATTG
>CM027085.1:328592-333592 GCA_015343265.1 Pao palembangensis
TCTCCCAGCATCCCTGCTCCAGCTACATCAGAGATCACACACACACACACACACACACACACTCAGGTTATAAAACATCAATTCAATGTTCCACATTTAAACTTTTGCCTGATTTATCTCATAAAATTAGACTTTAATTACTCTTGTAACTGAATTTTCAGAAACAAAAATATTTGCTTTCTCAACTAAATGTTTTCTTCCAAACATTTTGATTTCTTTTTTTATGATTTCTTCTTTGTCACTGCAGACGCAGGTTTCAGGGTGTTTTTATATTTTATATTTGTCATGTTTTTATCTGGATGTCAAACTTTTTATTTGTCTGTGGTTTGCTGTCATGTCCTTTTAACCATTATCTTTTCATACCCTTGTCTATCTTTATGAGATTACTTGTAAAATTTGAATTTGTTAGGAATCTTTTTTGTTACACTAACTTTATTTGTAATTTCCAACTTATTTCTTCCTTTACCTGTATATTCCCGATACGTGATCGTTTATGCAACTATAGCAACTTTTTAAAGTGAGATAATAAAACGTCCATCCATTATTGCCTAATTTTGGCTGTTTTCCGAAATAATTTAAAATTAAAGGAAACGTCCGGTGACGCAAGAGTACTTCCGCTTTGACGTCACTCCTACCAGCCAAAATGGCGGCTTCCTGTGCGCGATCGGTTTCTTCGTTTTTGGGAAAATGTGGAAAATGTAACTCGAGTTCGAGCACAGTCGTGTCACAGGTTGGTCTGCAGGTAAATTATTATTTTGATTCTCAGTGATTAAAAACGTGAACGGGTTGAAATTAGAAATATCCGTCTAATTGGAGACGCCGACGTCCTTCACGACGATGCTGCTGTTTACGAAGTCGGTTACAAACTCTTAAAGTGAAACAAAACATGTTGGATTTGATCAGATTCCTGTTATTCAAGCCTTGGTTTTGAGTGTCGGAACCCTGAGCTTGGTTGGGTTCTAGGTCTGTGCTGCTCATGCTCCGGATTCTTCCCTCCAGGTTCTCCACAGGCGGATATGTTTGAGCTCCGCCGCCCGCAGGAAGAACGTGGCGGCCGCAGGACGAGAGAAGATCAGCCCGGAGTTCATCCAGAAGCAGGTGGAGGAGTTTAACATCGGGAAGAGACACCTGGCCAACATGATGAACGAAGACCCAGAGACCTTTAGTCAGGAGGACATAGACGTAAGAAAGCACGTTTATTTCTATTCTTGGACTGTTTGCAGAGAGGAATCTGGAGCAGGTGCATCGGTTCAGACAGCGTCACCATGTAATTATCACGGGTTTCAGTTACATTTACTGTCTTAATTGAATTTCTGCTGGTCTGTTTATATTTGGAAGTGTGAGAAATTGTATAATTTAGACATGGTGGAGTAGAATCAGAGACGATTCTGAGCCAGATCAGTGGAAATTAGCCCTGAAAAGATCATTTAGCCTGAAGTGAATGTCTGGAAGAGAGAGACCAGCGAAGCTCCTCAGCAAATCATGTTCGTCATTTGAAAGTGGATGAAAGTGTCTTATAAATAGTGAATACAGGAGCAAATTATATCAGAAATACGAGTGAAATTGGCTTTGTGATGAACTCTGCCATCCTAATTTCACTCCACTCAAATTGGACCAAATCTTCCTGCTTAGCTTAGCATCAGTGTTAGCATCAGTGTTAGCATCAGTGTTAGCATCAGTGTTAGCATTAGCATCGGCTGCCATCTGCAGCACACTGGCTGACAGGTGTGACCACCTGTGCTTAATGGGACATTAGTGACGCTCCTGCGCCGGTCCCAGCCTCGCCGCTCCAGACGCGGCTGGATTTCCCGCTGGGCCGTAGTCTGGTCCCGAGCGTGCGTCCAGGAGAATAAAGAGAGACGTGGGGCCAGACTGTGAAACCAACGTGACACCCAGCAGCCAGGACTGGTGCCCTCTGCTGGGCTGCACCTGTTCAGACGTCACCTGTGGAAACTCGCAGGATCATCATCATCATCACCTTCATCAACGCAGAGGCTTCCTGACCTCGCCTGCGTGTGATGATCCTGCTGCTCCTCCCTGACAGCACCGCCGCCATGTTGCTGTAACGCTCAGAGGACGTGTTGTTTCCTGTGTCCTACACACACATGCGCGACCTTGCCTGACCTCAACGGTTTCTTCTTCTGTGCTCGTCAGCGGAGCGTCGCCTACCTGTTCCCCTCCGGCCTGTTTGAGAAGAGGGCCCGCCCCCTCATGAAGGTACCGGCACCAGCGTGTTTTCCCTCAGACAGGATAAAAAGGTAAAGCTGCTCTTCCTCTTTCTCAGCACCCAGACGAGGTCTTCCCCAAGCAGCGAGGTACGTCTTCCCCTGCTGTCCTTCCCTTGGGTGAGGCTCCTCGCTGACTCTTGTTTTCTGCAGCCGTCCAGTGGGGCGAGGACAGGCGGCCGTTCCACTTCCTGTTTTATACGGGGAAGCAGTCCTACTATTCACTGATGCACGTGAGTCCCTGAACAACCACGGGAAAGCACCAGTCTGTCTGTTCTTCTGATGATGCTCTCAGGGAGGCTTTTTAGAGGCTCCCATGCAGTTCTGGACTCTGGTGACCCCGGTGACCCCCGGTGACCCCTGAGCCAGCTCTCATCGCGTCCTTCCTGAATGTGTTTGCAGGAGGTTTACAGCAAAATCCTGGACGTGGAGAAACATCAGGACCGTCTGAGAGCGAAGGGACTGTTGAGCCCCGACGGGAAGAACAGGTGAGCCTGACCCTGGAGCGCAGAACCGGCCTGGTGACTAAGGCCCTGCCTGAGCTCAGCGCCGCAGCTCAAACGAGGGTTTTACTGAAAAATTCTCAAGATTCCTTTTTAAAAGTCAGACTTTTTGTCTTTTTGCGTGTTCCCGTGCTGGTGTGTTAAATATTGCTGGTTTAGCTACACTTTTGCTGCTGTTGCCATGGTGATGGGAGGTTAGCTTCAGGCTACATGCTAGCAGCGTAGCGCCCCTCCCAGCTCAGCCAGGCTCTCCTGTGTGTGCAGCTCTCTGGGAACCAGCCGCTGGCTCACCCAGGAGGAGCTGGAGTCGCTGCTGGTGGAGACCGTCTCACCCCATGACGTAAGGCCTCTTCCTGCCGCCCTCCTCCTGTGGCTCAGGCAGTCATGTGACCAGGCTGTGTTCTTCCTGCTCAGTACGCCCGCTTCCTGCAGCTGATGGAGCGTCTGCTGTCGCTGCCGTACAGCTCCAACGAGGAGGCGTTTGTTCTTCGGTACCGCTGCCAGCTGGAGGCCCAGTCCAAGAAACAGGCGGTAGCGCCGCTGCAGCAGGACCCCAGGGGCGTGGCCTTCAGCACCGCCGACGGTACGCACGCGCGCCACGCCCGACCTTCAGGGGGAGGTCAGTGAGTGATGCTGTGATCTGCTGTCAGGCCGCAGGAAGACGTCCACGTCCTCTGTGACTCTCAAAGACTGCGGCTCCGGACGCGTCAGCGTTAATGGTCAGGACTACCTGCACTACTTCCCCGTCCTTCAGGACAGGTGAGGGTGGA
This sequence comes from Pao palembangensis, assembly GCA_015343265.1. Taxonomy (NCBI): domain Eukaryota; kingdom Metazoa; phylum Chordata; class Actinopteri; order Tetraodontiformes; family Tetraodontidae; genus Pao; species Pao palembangensis. The sequence continues at coordinate 332,091 of CM027085.1, forward strand.
GTCTCACACACTCACACACACACTCTCTCACACACTTTCCTCCCTCAGAGAGCAGCTGATGTTCCCGCTGCAGTTCGCCGGCCTGCTTGGGCGGTTCGACCTGGAATGCAGCGTGAGTGGAGGTGGGCGGTCCAGCCAGGCCGGAGCCTTGCGGCTCGCCATCTCTCGGGCGTTGCTCTGCTTCCTGTCAGAGGGCGAGGTGGAGAACCTCAGACAAGGTCGGTGTGCTGACCTGGCACGGAAACTCCAGTTTCTTGGCTTTAAAGTAAGTTTTATTGTTATTTTTTTAACCCAGCTGGTCTGTTAACTCCTGACCCCCGAGTGAGGGAGAGGAAGAAACCAGGTCAGGAAGGTGCGAGGAAGAAGTTCACCTGGAAGAAGCGCTGATGAGGAAGAGCAAGAAACGTTCATCCTGTGACGTCATGTGTTCTGAGCAGGCTGCAGTGACTCACTGCGGCCACATGAGGGCAGCAATTATCCAGCAACAGCCGATCTCGATCAGCACCAATAAACCAGAGTTTCGCGCATGTAGGAGCTTTTCTTCTCCTCCACATCGTGATGGCCTTTTCTACAATTCTGATCCGGTATAACCGGTGAAACATGCTGAAATACCATTTTCAGGTTATTTAAGAACGTTATTTGGTGGAAGTGGAGATGTTGGTGGTTTAAACAGTGTTTATTTGTTTTTCCTGGCTTCCATTTATGTTGGTGGTTTCACAGCGCAGACAATTTCACGATAAGTCGTCTGCATAAATTGGGTATTAAAAGTCAGGGTTACAGTTTCAGCCGGCAGAGGTCAAAGGTTCTGACTGACTGCTTTTCTCACATTAGCTCATCGGGTCATTTGACAAAAGGTAAAAACTGTTCGCGGATCAGACGCTGGAAAGAAGCCGCGAACGCGTCAGGTGCGTCAATTACCTGTAATCGCTCTGGTGGGCGTGGCCCGAGCAGTGGGCGTGGCCGTGGCCGTCATTAGCGGAGCCGTCAGGCTGCTTGGCAGACTTCCTCCCGGTCCACAGGCAACGTTGTCCCGTCTGTCCCCTGCTCGGCATGCCGGAGGTGGAGCTGCAGAGCACCAGCGTGGGCGCGGAGGTGGAGGTGAAGAAGCTCCAGGAGCTGGTCCGCAAGCTGGAGCAGCAGAATGAGCAGCTCCGGAGCCGCGCCAGCTCGGAGGAGAGCCTCCAGTACTTCCTGGCCCACACTGGCGGAGGTCAGGAGGCGGAAGACGGATGCCAGCCGTCGCTTCTGGACCAGCTGGAGCTTCTGGACCTGAGCTCGCTGTCGTGTTGGGACGACTCTGAGGAGACCTGGTAAGTTCTAGGCCACGCCGAACCTGTGTGGAGCTGCCGGGCCTGAGCAGGTCAGAGCTCAGGTGAGCTGCGTGTTCACCTGAGCTCTCCGGACCCCGGTCCAACAGGCCGGTTCTGCTCAGAGGTGAATGAGCCAGCAGATGTGCAGAGCTGGTTCCCGACGGACAGTTTTGATTGACTGATGGTCCAAAC